>CABIKL010000146.1:0-29863 GCA_902196195.1 Aptinothrips rufus | reverse complement strand
GAGAAAAAGAAAAAAAAAAAGAAAGAAAAAAGGAGCATGACATAAACGGAAATCTCAGGTAACTATAGTTGAGTATCTGAAAGGTCTTGTGCAATTTTTCTCCCAATACATTAAGGTTTAAATACAAGCAATCTGTTTACCAAACCGCTTAGGCATATTTTTACTCTTTCTGTGATGCAAATCTTAAGACTCAAACCTGTAACAATGTCCTGGACCAGTTCGGCCAGCTCGCCCTGCTCTTTGATTAGCGGATGCCTTGCTGCACCATTCAACATTAAATGAGGAAATTCCAGTTATTTTATCATACATTCTTGATTTCCATTTTCCACAGTCGACCACATATTTGACATTAGGAATTGTGAGAGAAGTTTCAGCCACATTAGTTGCAACAATACAAAGACGACAACCATCTGGAGGCGGTTGGAATACCTAAATAATAATGATGAAGTAAATAAAATTGTAATAATGGTTTACTCTGAAATATTCATTAGTAAATAACATATTATTTTGTTGAGCAATTAATCATAGAGTTAAAAGCAAGATACAGTTACTGTATCGAAACTTGCTTACCTTGGCCTGTTCAGTGCTTGGTAATACAGAATACAAGGGAAGTACCCACATTGGTTGGGATGTTGAACTCTTCAGAATTTCCGCACTATCAAAATCATCATCAGAATTCTCATCAACATTCTCATCCAGCAGGTCAATTTCTGTGTCGTCGTTATGCATAACTGCATACCTAGGGGCAAGAGAGGGAAACAACTAGATCCATTAAATAATCTGGATTCTGCAGTAGTAGAATTAATTAGGAAGTAGATTTTATCGCAATCTGAATTTTAACAACATACTCATCCAAGTTAATATCAGGAAGAACTATTTCTCCTTTTTTCCTTTTGAAATTTTTTCTAGCTTTCTGAATAGCTTTTTCCATATCAAGTTCATCTTCTTCCTCATTACCATCACATACACTTTTGTCATCCACTGCTTTCTTCTTTTGAATCTTCTGAAATTTTCTGTTTGTAAATGGGAATGCTTTTCGTAATTTTCGGACTAGACTGTTAACTTCGTGTTGACCAGTAAGAAAAATCAATATGCCTCCTTCAGGGAGCTGTGAATGTATTTTACATGCTTTTCTGAAGGCTTCTAGACAGTAATCAGGGTTAGTGCGCTTATTGAAGTGAATAGTTACAGGGAACTGCCTCGTCTCCACCTAAAACGTGATGAACAGAAAACACTAGAAACAAATTTGAAATCGTATACACAAAAAAGTGTACAACAGTACTCAAAACTACCTTTACAACAGGGGGCGTCAATCTGAATAAACGAGAATTTTCAACAAAATCTTCAAGGCGTAGTGTTGCAGACATAACAATGAGTTTAAGCGGATTGCCTCTCTTGACACGGAGAGGTACTATTCGTGATAATAAACCAATTAAAATGTCTGTGTAAACACTTCTTTCGTGAGCCTCATCAAGTACAATCACGGAGTATTTGTTCAACAGAAAGTCCTGAAGAAAATTCAACAACTGAAACATAACTGACATTAACCAAATAAAACATTGCATGGAATGTGAAGACTGTACTCACTGTTTGTATTTCTTTCAATAGGACACCATCAGTCATAAATTTTATCTTGGTGTTCTCAGTTACATTTCCTTCAAATCTTATGAGGTATGAAACTTCTTTTGATGACATGTTCATTTCTTCAGCAACTCGTTTGGACATGGATATCGCTGCCACTCTGCGTGGCTCTGTCACACCAATTAATTTCCCATTCCTAGAAATTGATGAAAATTATTTCACTGACACACCTCAGTAGAAAAAATCTCAGTAGAAATAAAGATGGCCAACTTACTCAGCATAGCCTGCCTCATACAAGAATTGAGGGACTTGTGTAGTCTTGCCACTGCCTGTTTCACCAGCAATAACCACAACAGGATTTTCTGCTATTGCTTCCATTATAGACTGTTCCTCAGCAAGAACTGGAAGCTTCATTCTTGCCTCCTGAACGTCTGGTTTTCTATTCACAGGGACGAATACAGCTGGTCTTGATGGAGTTGTCTTAATTTTAGGTGCAATACCTGTAATATCAAACAGAGTAAGAACAGAAAAAAAAGGCTTCAAACAAAGAATAAGGTAGAAAAAAAAAAGCAAAATAGAGAGCTTGCCTTTGGAATCAGACAGACAGTCGGTCTTTTCTTCAGCTATAGATGAGTCATGATTAGTGGTATGTTTGCTATCATTTGTACTTGCAGGTTCTTCTTTGTCAGCCTCAGCAACCGGAGATGGGTCATCTCTAAAAGAGGCCAAATCAACACTTTCCACTGCCTCCTTCGCTGCATCTGTATTTTGCTCTGTCTCTTCATCATGCACCTCACTGGCTTCTTCCTCTTCTTCACTTGAATCTTCACTTGACTCCTAAAATAAAAAAAATAGACAGGTAAGATAAATAATTTACCGTCATTGCGGTCACATCGCAAGATTGATTTTAAGCATGTTTCCAAGCTAAATGAAACACAATAATGACCTCAAATCCAACAACATTTAAATTATGATGTTCTCCCAATTCATTATCTTCTTTCCAAAGACCAGCCTTCAATAACGCTTTTCTTTTCTTGCTGCCAGAAATGCAATTCAGGGTGATGTTTGAATGACTATTCAAATCCTCAGATAAACGCCCTATTTTGCTATTTGAGGTACCTCCTTCTTCCTGAAAATGACGCTTCAAGCCCTTGGTTTGCAAGGAGGCAATAGAAGTCAGTTCATTCATCACCTCTGGTTTAGCCTGAACTTCAGCAAGTGATTGAAGTAGACTAGATCTCTGCAAAACGAGAAAGGAAGAAAAAATGAACAGATTGCTTTAATTGTTGACATTTTTTAAACATTCTGTGTACTTACATTTTCCTTTTTCTTTTTCTTCTCCACAATCTTTTCCAATTTTTTCCTTTGTTTCTTCGACAAAATTTTAGTGACTGTACCTGCATCTTTTTTCAGGCGTGTCTTACGCTTCTGAGAAGGTAACACTAACGGATTTGAAGAATCAAACTTTGCCCTTTGCGTTATGTTTAATTCCAATTTAATCTGCAAACACAAATTATTTTTTAAATTGTATGTACTGTACGATGGAGACTCACTAAATATTAATTCTATTCTGTGGTTAATTTTCACAAGCATCTTTCATTATCTACTAGTACTGTTTACAAATGATAGCCACAAGTTCTTAGGTTATAGAAGTTTATAAACAACATTTAGGAGTACCTTTGATGTCTCTGCATCGTCAATCACTGTTTCTTGAACTTGGCGAGCTCTCCAATTGTATTTTTTAGTTGCCTTTCCCATTCTTAAAGAAATGATAATTTTAGAGACAACTTAACACAATCTTAGCTCAAACCCTCATGGAGTTTAGAGAAGACACCACGGGCGAGGCTGAGGGGGGACGGGGCCGGGGGGAGGGGGAAGACGAGCAGAAGGTTCTAGCCTGCGAATAAAGCAATCATATTGTGTGTATAATCGTGGAATCCGCCAATTTCAATCAAGTCGCTTTGGTGTTTGGGTGCAATGTGAGAACTTGAGAAGAAAGGCAGTCTTAAGATGAGAAATACTAGGCAAAATGGGCACGATTCATCGACCTCGCAATTGTGATTTTTTTTTTACTCACGTTTGAACGTTTGCTTCTATGTTGGCCCCCTCGAAATTCGTTTCATGCTCAGACAAAATTATCTGAATTAGCAGAGATAAATAGCTAAGGATAAATAGAGATAAACAGAGATAAATACCTAAGGAATATTTATCTCTGGAATTAGAGATAGCTTTTTACGAACAAAGGATAAAATTATAGGGTAGAAATTGTACACCATCTATTTTTGCTCTGAGTATGGTTTATTTATTTCTGAAATCAAGATTTTCACAATGGTAAGCCAGCACCCTTCAAGCCTTAAAACAGTCACATTAGAATTACTTTTTAACAATTATTGAATGCAAAAACTAAAAACAAACAGTGCAAAAAATAGCCATAATTTTTTTTGGTATAGTAACATATTAAAATATTTGTTAAAGAAAAAATCAAAATGAAATAAGATTTGGACTTGATGAAGGGTGAGACAGAAAACAATTCAGAAATAAGCCTGCATCCCCATGCAAAATTGAATGTTAAATACATTAAATATAGCACAGCAAAAGAGGAAATCAATGCTCACACACTTCCAAAAGAGAAAAAAAAAGGTTGACACATCGGCATTATCACAAATATACTAAAGTCATGAATCACAATTTCATAGAAATGTTAATAGAATAGGCATCATGATCAATCCTTCATTACTTAACACAAAAAGTTATCATAAACACTGTCCAGACAAGGCATGTAAAGGTTTAGTGACATTGTATTTCCTAACTATACCATCACGACATGCTGTGTAAATAGCATGTCCATCAGTTGAAATGTCATAAATAGGATCATACTCTGGTCCTGTAAGTTGCAGGCGCTTAGGATCCTCACGAGAATCCTTGAATGGCAGATATGTACAAGTACCATCAGTTCGACCAACAAAAACTCCATCATTATGATACAAAAGACTTAAGGCAGGACTATTTGATTCAAACCATGTACACATAGGTTTTTCTAAATTTGCAGGGTCGAATAATGACACTTCACCATCATGACACCCTACAGCAAAAATTTCTTCATTAACAGGTGTGAGACAGTTGATTGCTGAGGAAAGAGCCTTTCTGCTTAAAATTTTTCTGCTCCTGATAGCAACAGATATTAGGACACCGTCTTCACAGCCAACAATCAGAACTTTGTTTTCAGTTCCAATTTCCCGATCACCTATGAGGAAAAACATTTGTTCCAGTATAATAATTAATTTATTGTTGCAGAGTTTAAACATAATTTAGAAGTAGGATTGGAAGCAAAATTATCAAAAAACGCTTACTTGGTGGGTTATCTGGTTCACCCAATGATACTTTATTGCTAACAGAAGATATAGCACAACAGTTTATAACTGAAGGTAGTTCAACCAAAATTCCCAAGCAGGCAGATTTTCCACAATCCCACAAACGCGCAGTGCCATCCCTGAAAAAAAAAAAAGGTGTGAATATGGCAAGGATATCTTGAAACTGAACGAATGCAAAAACTGTAACTATAGTCAAGACAGAAACATACTTAGACACTGATACCACATTCCTGCCTCGATCTACAATGGCAATGTCCATTATTGAACCTGTATGACCTCGAAGGGTTACTGGACACAGTCCTGTTTCAGCAGACCAAATTTTCAGCTGCATATCTGCTCCTCCTGATATCACTACAACCCCAGATGGGAAAAAACGGCATTGGTAAACATCACATGGATGACCTACAAGAGTCCTCTGAAAATAAATAAATTGCATAATTTGAAAACAGAAAATAAAATAAATGTTTTATCCACATAACATGACATGCACAATTCTTACACAGAGTAAGCCAGTTTTCGTGTCCCACACATTGAGCTGGTTGTTAGTGCAAGCAGATACAGCAAGCCCTCCAAGAGTTGTGTGCAGCGATACAATCTGGAGTAAAAAATATAAAATCAAACTTAGACTAGAAGTTTAACTGGAAAAAGCACAGATAATTTTTTACACTCTTCTCAACATTCTTACACTTTTTTTATGTATGCCACTGAATTGAGAGCCTGGTGCAACAAACATCGTACGACATTTGGACTTCAAATGTTTTATCAAAATTCCTCGAACATCAGGTAGCCATCTAGCTGAGAAGCCTTCTGAGGCATAAACAGAATCCCTAGAACCGTTGTTATGAATTTTTCCATCAAAGCTGTTTTCACCTGAAAGATAACGAGATACTTTGAAAACGACAAAACATTAGTTACTACAAAAATGTAAATAATGTCATCAAACGTAACTGACCTCGGAACTTACAGGACACCCAAAGCTCACAATTTTTGTTCCTAGTGAAACCCAATTAATGATCACATTTTTATTTTGTCATATGCAATGAAATAATGTAAAGAAAACTACATCATTAAAAACAAAAAATACGTGGAGAAATAGGAAAAATAAGCGGCAAGGACAAAGAGAAGGAACAAATGATGTATAAGCAGGTAAAGCTACAGTTTAAAAAACTATACTGTCAGGGGGAGGCCCAAGAAACATTTCTAACTTTCTCAGTTCATAATAATATTGATTTTTTTGGTAAACAACAACAAGCACATAACCAACAAACATGTCATTTGGGAAGTTACCTAATTATGTCATCCCAGTTGCATTGAATATTTAACACAGGTGCAGATCTGCTTTCATGACCTTGTGAGCTCATTATGGCTGTATGCTCATAAAAGATAGTCACAAAGTTAATATTCCGATTAACAGAGCGAAATAAATTGGCCAGCCTCCGCTCACCTCCCTCCTCCCTCCTGTCTGCTATTACGCCTCCAATTATATGCAGTAGGGACTGCTCAAAGATTTCGTACGAATAAATTGGGTCGTCTGCTTTCTGTCTTTTTTTTATGTTTAGTTCTGTGGTTCTGTTGTTTTAGTTCATAGTTCCGCGCTTGTAGCGGTTTGCTTGAAAGTGCAGTCTCGTTTCTTCGCTTCATCATAATTTTTTGTGACAGCTGCGGAAAAGTGTTGATATTTTACTTATCTTATCCATAAACAAAATGACAGAGAAGGACTCAAGGAAACCGACTACATGTGATGTGTAAGTAGTTACTAATCTCATATTGATCTGTTAGGTTAAATGGCAACGTTTTCCACCTCATCATGTAACTCTTATAATTTTAACTCCATTTTCAGGTGTGATATCAATGATGCTCTCTATGTTTGCCCTCGTTGCAACTTACCGTATTGTTCAGTCACATGTTATCGTGGCAGCAAACATTTGAATTGCTCAGAATCTTTTTACAAGGAACAGGTCGTGGCCACCCTCTCATCTCAGTCAGAAGAGGAGAATGTGGAGGGGCGGCGCAGTATGGAAGAAATCTTGATGAGATTGCATGCAACAGAATCAAAATCGTCTGATGGTCCAGGTAAGTGTTTTGCGACGGTCTTGCGACATAAATTATAGTGATGCTTTGGTAAGTGTATTTCCCTCTGTATATTTTGGGATTAATTATTGACAGACTCCGATGACGAAGATGATGAAAGTGAGGATGAATTATCCACTCGTCTAGCTGATGTGAGCTTAGATGACGCAGATGCAGTATGGCAGCGTTTAACTCAATCAGAGCGGGCTGAGTTTGAAAAGATGTTACAAAGTGGTGGAATAGTCAAGCTTTTACCTGGTTTCAGTCCATGGTGGTCAAAGTAAGTGTATGATCAACCCTTACTCATGACTTTTTCAAAGACAATACTAGTTTAGACGACTGAGGAATTTGAAGGTTCTTACTGTATTTATTTTATAGGAAACTTATCGAAGAAATTGCAACCACAAGTAAAAATGACTCCCTTGACAGCAATGATAGCCAAGCGATCACTCGTAAACCAATTGTGCTTAAGGACGTTCCCAACTTTACCAGTATTTGTGTAAGTTTGGAAAATTTAGTGTCCTATCTTGTATTCTATAGAACCATTTCACTTCTAGTCATTAATTACTATGTCTACACATATCCTTTCGCAGAAAAAAAAACCATCATCTGCCTTGCCCTTTAATACAGCAAATATAATTGGAGCCTATGTTTACACTGTCCGGTGTTTCAATGGAGAACACCTAGAATGGCCATCTCATGCAGCATACATTGCTTGGAGTCTCAGTGAAGTGTTGAATAACAACCTCAATTTTGATAGTATTTCAGATGCTATTTCAAGTGTGTCTGTCAACATGACTCAAGTAAGTATAATTATTTTGTTTTTATTGGTTGATTTTGATTTGTATTTTTGTATGCATGTGTGTGATTGATTACTTCTCGATACAGTGAATGCTCCTCTCTCACCAGAATTGCATTTCAAAACTATGACAAATGAGTCTATCACATAGTGTATCTCAAGTGATAATACTGTATATCTTTCATCTGTTCATTTTTATTGTTACATATATGTTTCTTTACAGAAAGAAAATGCAAGCGAAGATGATATATCATCCATGAAAGCTGACGCGAAATGCATTATTTCATCTCCACCAGATTTACCAATAGCGTTATCAGATTTGATTTTGTTATTTCGGGCTGCGTTAAAACATCGGCCTCCAACAGCCAAGGGTCCATTTTCTCAAAGGTTCCCAGATGGGGCAGATAACCAATTGCCACGAGACAAACTCAAGCTTACTGTGAAGAAATTAGAATTTTACTTGTCATGGGTTTTACAAGGAAAAAACATGCTTACCATCAAAGAATAACAAGATTGGTATAACCTGTGAATGTTTAATTAGACCAATACAATAAAATTCAAGCATTCATAAATGAAAGTCCACTTTCTTCATTGTTTATAATTCTTTCAGCAGCCCAGGCTTTAGGCTATAGGGAAGTTAGAAGAGACACCACGTAAAGATGAAATGACTTGGAATTTTTTAGGTCCCTCGAGAGTGAAATGAAAATTGATCTTTTCGTTTCAAATGAAAATATAAAATGATAATTCGAGCAATCATCGTGTTGCTCCCTCTAAATTCAAAACCAGACAGTCCATGTTGAACTCTATTCTTTGAAGAACTGGACCTTAACAATGTTAGATCTGGACAAGAAACAACCAAAGCCTCCCACAGAAATG
Source organism: Aptinothrips rufus (assembly GCA_902196195.1). Classification (NCBI taxonomy): domain Eukaryota; kingdom Metazoa; phylum Arthropoda; class Insecta; order Thysanoptera; family Thripidae; genus Aptinothrips; species Aptinothrips rufus. The sequence goes on along the minus strand of CABIKL010000146.1, from coordinate 21,166 downwards.
CAGCTTGAGACAGACAACAAATACACATGAGGGAAGGAAAATCGATAAAACCAATAACATTTATACAATAGTGTCTAACAACATGAATTTTGGTATAAAGTGCATAACAATCAACCTCTTTGAGTTACTGTAATAAATATGCTTTAGACAAACTTCATGCAAAAGAGGAACAAACATCAGTCTACAACATAAGTCCATTTTTTATTGCTCTCAATTTTAATAATAGTGCTATAATTAGCATTCATAATGCAAAAGATTGAAACTATTTTGTGAAAATAATAATTATAGATAATTTGGAATTGTAACAAAAATGTACCAATACATACTCTCAGGCTGCACAGACTCATACAGATGATAGCAAAACGCCTTGCTTTGCCCAAGAAATCTGTGCATGGAATACAGTACTACACCCACGTCGTAAAATGTGATGCTTTTGAAAGAAGTGGGGCCCACTATAAGAAAGGAATTAAAATAAAATGATGCAAAAGAGTCTTTTATCTCTAAAATGATCGAAATGTTTGAGCTTTTTTAAACTCTTAGAAACATCACGAAAAGCCCATTGTTTATAAGAAGTTATCTCATATTGCATCACTGAGAACATGAGAAAATATCGACACATTAGTAGCAGGTTGAACTATGGCCATGATTCTTGAGAGAAAGGAGCTCTGTTTTAGAGTTAAGTGACTTGCTTTGGAACTCGGTTCAGCTTCGTATATCCTCTGTACAGCCTTATCACAATTGCGACAGCCGGGTGTTATCAAATTTACAAGAGGTGTTTTACACTTTCTACTCTATGATATTTAAGACCCTCAGTTTTATATAGGAAAGACAAAAAAGTGCATTCAAACTTTGAGCTTACCATTAACAAGCTTAAAAAATGCATTAGAATAGGGAAAAAAGCCTAACTCAACTTATGTACAAGTATATCTGAGAAAACCAAGTCAACATTAATAAAAATCTCTGGATAAATATACAATTTGTTCCTGTACATGAGAAATCCAAACAGTTTGGAACCACTGGGTACCGACATGTATTAATTTAAGCTTTACTCACAGATCGTCACCAAAAAAAAACAAAAAAAAACAACTCTTTTTTCAATCCTGATGTTCCAGCCATTCCAAATCAATGGAACAAAGCTTCACTAAAAAAAAATTCCCATTGTGAGAATATAATTTGATATAGTTATGTTTTTACATATCTTATCACTACATTGAAGAAAAGCACGGGTTAAATATTTTTCAGGACTTGTCCTACTTCATTTTAACTTAATAAATGGTTCATAAATTGTGTAAGTCAAAGTTTAAAAGAGAGCTACCAAACAGAAATCCTGATGGACATTGATATGATCTTTCATCTAAATAAATTCAAAAAAACATCATTCTCCTCAGCAAGCATTACATTAATTTATCCACAGAAAGCTTCAGTCCATCAGAGAGAGCTAAGAAAAGCAAGAAAACATATCACATGAAATGCTTCAATCAGGAAATGTGATTGAAATCAAGCAATAAAGTAAAATGAGATCTTAAAATAGGAAACCTATCACAATAGCACAATAATGGAAATACAAGATACACAGAAAAAAGAGAACAAAAAAAAAAGAAAGGAGATAAGATGGGTACAAATTTTGTACCTTATACGTAATACAAAAAGGTGTAGTTGAACGTCTACTGGTAAAAATTTATAAATGGATCTTAGTTCTACACATGCATTCACTGTTAATATGAACACAAGATTAAGTATTACAAGAATATTTTAATGTCCTTTTCAACAGTTCTCTTTCAAGTGCCTGCTACTGTAGACAGACCCACCAGCATACAGCATACCGAAATTTGGCAATATGAAACTGCACATGGTAGTCATCTAGACAAATTCAATGTGGAGCAAGTAACCAGCGTGTGCTATGAAATTCTGCTCAATTCTCTATTGTACAGAGCGCTGGCCCTCTCCACAGATACTGATTTATAACAGTTTAAATTTTGAAAGTCTATTGTGAGAACAATTAAACAATGCTCAAAACAACAGTATGTTGGCAGAACAATCTCTCAGGTATTCAGGACATCACATCACACAAATATCCTCATTCTGCCTGCAATATTTTGTAAACATGACATTGTAAAGATTAACTTTGGAATAAAATCGTTCATTTGCAAAACAAAACAATTTAGGTTCTTAGGACCACAGCAAATTTACTTACAAGCACTGATTAAGATAAAATTTAACAATACAGTAACAAGAAAACTAAAGCAGGTAACAAATTAAATATTCAATCTTAACTTTGGTGACTAGAGTAGTTGGTGTTTTCAAGGGACCATCGAACACTTTACACCTTACATCGTAGGAAGGGGCCCAATAACAGCTTAATGGCACACACACCAGATCACAATATTACATATGCCATCTGCATCTATTTGTTCAACATTTGGCGCATCTGCTTGTTCTGAGCAGCCATTTTAACCTCTGCTGTTTCAGCACTACCAATCATGGCATCCAATTTGTCCACGGCAGTTGCTGGGGCAGCTGAATCAATTGATTCTTCTGCTGAAAAGGGAAAACTAATATAAGAGAAGTACTATTTCTGATTAGTGACAATATTACAATTTACATCATAATGTAGTTAAATGATAACAAAGAAAAATATTCACAAAACATAGTAAACAAACCTGCTTCTGGGATTTCACCGCCAGATGGGCCACCACCTTCTCCTCCTCCGATGCGCTGCTTGATAAAACCTGTCACTCCACTCAAACTGCCACTGAGGCTTGAACTGAAACTACTCCCAACATTCCCAATGCCGCACTGAAACAGGCATCAAAAACAGGGACAAGATGGAATTACATGTATATTTTCTAACTGTCTTCAACCCAAAACTGTCCACAAAATAAAGGCTATCAATACCATTCATTAAATTACAGATGCCAACATACCTTGAGATTATTCAATTTTTTCTGAGTAATGGATAAAATATTATGCATCTCATCCAGTCCTCCACGAACACCTTTCATTTGCTCGTCTTGCAAGTCGGCTGTTTCCTGTGACATATTGAAAAATATATTTTATGAGGTTTGTTAAGATCCACAAATTTAGCAGTACTTCCAAAAATAATTACACTTTGATCCTCGATACTACATATTGAAATATGGGGCAGCCAGTGTCTAATTCATTAAATGAGTGAATTCAAGGGGAAGAAAGTCAGCTGTTAAATCTCATGGTAACAACCCCTTCCCCTTTCCCTGTTGGTAGAGGGGATGAGGGAGGGGGCACTCTGAAGCACAGAAAGAATCAATATAGCAAAGCACAATATTGCGAAAGCTGAAATTTCTAGGTTAAGTATTTAAGCGTATGAAAGTTTATCGCGTTAAGAAATGACATGCTTGAATGTTTGAAAGAACACTGAAAATCACTTTGCAGAAATCAACCCCTTCACCAAATCACCATGCGAAAACTGTATTCTGTTGCCACCCCTTACCTCAGCTGCCACTTTTGCTTGATCTCCTTCAGCCATATCAGCTTCAAATTCTTCTTCGTTTTGCCGTAGAGGTCGAGGAGGAATGGAGTCTTTGTCTGGCTTAGGTAAACCCAAAAGATCAGCTCTCATACACTCGTACGCGTAGTCGCTCTCCGACATGACAGCTACCAAGACCACGGCCCTAGCAGACGACGCAACCCACTGCGTCACAACAACCAGGAGGGCGGCGCTTATTGATCTTTCTTGCGCATGCGCCGAAAAAAGCTGTCTGCTAGGGAGAGGAAAGCAAAAAGCAACAGCAAGTGAGCAAGTGTTAGCAGACTTTGACAATGTAGAAAATACAATTAATTGAATCATGCCACGCACTGTAAATGCCATTTTTTCCTGTGCTTCTTAAATGTGCCCTGATATCTTTATGTTGTTCTCTTTAATCATTGAAAAATCGAAGTTTGCCATTTGTGAGATTCACGGAACAGAACCATGACTGTGGATGAGAAGTTGTTTTTTAGAAAGACAGTTCAGCATCTTGCCCGCTGTTTAGCGGCTGTAAACAAAGCACCATGGCAGAAGGTACAAAATGCAAATTGGGACTATACACTTTAATTTTTTACTTTCACTTCATCGTTGGAACAGCTGTCATTTCCACTTGCTCATAACCTGTGATGACTTACTGTCTGACTCGTTGACTCAGGTAAACATCCTCTTTCAATTGTGTCCTCAAGAGGACGACCGCGGAGTGTTTCGATTAGACCAGAGGTCTCAAGAAGCTGTTATTGCCCTCGGCATTTACCTCCTTGAGTCAAAGCTGCACCATCAGGACCGCATTTTGCCCTACCTTTTGCGGTTGTTGGGAGGATTACCTAAAGCTGAGTGGCAGGATGAAATCCGTGCCTTCCATAATGAAAGTAAGTGCATTGCTGGCCTTTTATATGAAAGAAAAGCCTTCTTTAATTGGCAAAGTGAAACTTACATTTTTCTGTTGTTCTGTTCTTAAGGAGTTCCAGTTTCCGAACGGTTTAGTTTTTGTTTGAACACTCTTCTGACTGATGTTGCAACTAAATGCGAGAACTCACGTGGTAAAATAATTGCTGCACAAGTTCAGCTTCTCCATGCACTTATTAATCAATGCATTGCTTGGAAAGGGAAAAGTGAAGCATCGATTTCAAGCTCAAAGTGTGAGTTTTTTTATTTTTTATTATTTGTATCTTGCGAACTAAGAATAGATTAAAAACGTTTGTATTGTCTAATTTACAGTGATTCTATGTCAATCTACTGTGCCTGCTTTGATAGGCTTGGCACGATCAATGGGGCGATTTTGCACCAATGATCCGCCTCTGTTGTGCCGTCTTTTCCCTCGGCCAAGTCCGCCAACAACCATCAGTAATACTTTTAACACCGACAGCAGTAAAGCAGATAACAAAAGAAGCTTCTCTAACTTTAGGTACAAATCTGTTTACCTGTGAAATATACTTGGTTTTTCTTTTTCTTTTTTTTTCTACAATTTGCTTTCTTTTCCCATTCATAGGAAAGACTTTTACTATTTGTATTTTTTGATTTTCTTGTGATCACAAACTGTGTGATTGCAAACTAAACAAATACTTTTGCTTTCATCATCATAGGTCCATCATTCCTCGCTCACTTTCTGGCAGCTTCAATCCAAATGCAGTCGAAGCACTGACAATGGACTCGTCAGAGATTACGTAAGTTAAGACAAGAGAATGGTTTTTCTCAAGCTGTCTGTTTGGTTTATTTAATGTCTGATATTTCTTCCCTCCCTGTTTGTGAAGATCTGCTGTACCTGCAAAACGGTCTTCCGTGCAAAGTCAGCAGTCTGTGCCATATGATCCGACAACATTTTTCTTCTGCAAATTTGGATCCAGCTTCAACCAGTTTCCCAACATGCGGTTTTCTGAATCTCCAGAGAAAAGAGCGCTGCTTCAATTTTCTTTGGACCATTTGAAGGTAATACGTCTTCAAATTTTTGCACCTGCTGTGCTACAAATTGTGGTCAGTCTGCTACAGTCCTGATTTTATGAACATCTGTTCTCCTTTGCTGCCAGACAATTCTACAGTTAGCTAAGAAACTCCTGACAAAGGAAATGCTTTCATATCTGGACTCTGAAGCTGCTGAAATGTATGAGTCTGGACATGTACATATTTTCCCTTACAAGTCATTCAGTGAAACTCTGAATTTGGTCATGGTCACTTTGCTTCGTGAGCTTCTCCAACATCAAAAAGGTAATTGTCATAATTTTTGCTGTTACTTTGTTCCTAATCAGTTTGAAACACTAAATGTTCTATTGCTTTGCTTCTGTTTTTAAAATAATCTTATTTATTTAGATCTTCCGTCACCTTTTACAAGGGATGTTCAAGAGTTTGTGAAAGGTCTATTCTTGTCTGGTCAGACTGAATTGCAAGGCCGTAATCATGATGCTAGTGAAAGAGAGGATAGAGAAACAAACTTTTCCACAGTCAATAAATTTAAAGTTAATGTAATGGCAAATTCAGCTTGTGTTGATCTATTGGTGTGGGCTATTGGGGATGAAACTGGTAAGTTTGATTCAAAAGCTCTATGATACAGGGTGAGTATCAGAACAGGGCTATTTTCTTACTATCAAAACTCTGGCTTCAGGAGCTGACAGTCTGTGTGGGCGTCTCACAGAAAAAATAAACTCAAACCATGGACATAAATTAGTTTTGGCTCACATGCCTCTGCTTATGGTGTGCTTAGAGGTAAGACACTACCTTATGGTATTTTTGTTGTTTGGGGTCTGTATATTCAAAGTAATGTGCTTTTCTGTTTCAATTTTCTGCAGGGACTGGGGAAGTTGGCTCAAAAATTCCCAAATATTGCAAGTACTTCAATCATGGCCTTGCGTGAATTTTTAGTTAAACCGTCTCCTATTATTTCTAAATTATATCAGCAGTCTGCTGGGAATACTGTTGCTCGGAAAAACCAACCCTTCAAAGTCATGAGTAAGATACTAAGTTTTCAAATTGGGCATAGTCTATTTAGAAAATAATGCATATGAATAAAATGTTTCTGATGTCTTTTTTTTTTAAATTTTGTTCCCATGTATTCAGTTCAAGGAAAGGAAATTGAGGGCATTGGAGACCCACGCACTGTAAGCTCAACACAAGCTGCTTTTGAAAAGCTGAGGGATGCAGCTATTGAGAACTTATGCATCGCACTTGAAGCATCTTATGTGAATGATCCAGATACTGTTAGAGCTTTAGTGGCCTCACTATCTAATCGACTTTTCACCGCTGAAAATTCAGAAAGGTATTTTTGTGCAATTGTTAGATATTCATGGTTTCTATCCACTCCATTTAGACTTTTAACAAGTTTTATCCCCTCCTTTTTAGTGAATCTTCACTGATTTCAACCAACATTGTGATCATGCTGGGACATGTTGCGGTTGCACTTAAAGACACTCCAAAAACAACTGATACAATTCTTCAATTTTTTCAAGAAAGATTCTGCCGTGTTCCATCTTCCCTAGATATTCTTATTGTAGATCAGCTTGGCTGTATGAGCATATCCAAGGTAATTATCTGCTTTTTAATAATTGATTACTCCCTCATGATTTCAATGCTTTGTGAGCTTTATATTAAATTCTAGTTGCCTTTGTTAACAGCCTCAAGTATATGAAAAGATTCTGCCAATGTTTAAGGAAATAACTGTTGAAGCAAGTTCAGCAGCATACATGGATGGAAAAAATAATCAATACAGGTACAGACTTTTATAGCTAGCTTTTTTTCATACAAGTTTAATTTTATTGATTGGTGTTAGAAATGTTTTTTAATACAGTATCCTTGTTATCATAGGCATGTGTCGGGCGCTGTGGTGAATGCATTGGCAAATATTGCAGCTAATTTACAAGGCGAAGCAAACATGAATGAACTCTTAGTCAAGCTGTTAGAACTGTTTGTACAACTGGGACTTGAAGGAAAACGGGCTAGTGAAAAAGCTCCTGGTGCATTGAAGGCACTTAAAATTTTTTGTATAAAATCTCATTAAATTATTTTTCTTTTACTTTTTTAAATGTATATTAATGTTCATCTTGTATTTCAGGCATCAAGTAGTGCTGGGAATCTCGGAGTTTTGATTCCCGTTATTGCTGTCTTGGTTCGGCGTCTTCCTCCTATACGCCAGCCCAAAGCACGTCTTCACAAGCTATTCAGAGATTTCTGGCTGTATTGTGTTGTTATGGGTTTCACAGCTGCTGATTCAGGTAGAGTTGATCTCAATGAGTAATATTTATGATCTTCTCCCACTAATTTTTTCCTCAAAATGTTAATTATTCTGTTTTCTACTGTAGGTTTATGGCCACCAGAATGGTATGAGGGTGTGAAAGAGATTGCCGTTAAATCTCCATATCTCGTGTCTCAATCATCTAGCCGGTCTGAAATGCGTGAACTGCAGTACACATCTGCTGTCAGAAATGACAGCGTGTCTACAAATGAACTTCAAGAACTGAAATCAAATATTTTGTTACTTCTGGAACATCCAACAGATGTTACAGCATATGTCAACAAACTTACTTTTGCGCAAAGTACTTACTTACTATCAGTATATTGGTTAGAAACTATGCGTGTGCAAACATCAAATGAACCAAGTCTGCAGCCAATATATGAGTACTTGAGTGATGCTGGGCTTCAAAAAGATAAATCAGGAATTTGGCTGTGCATTTGTAGTGTGGGGGATAGAGTGTTCTCCTCTTTCTTGGAAGTTATGTCCAACAAACCAAAAGATGAGAACCGTGAGAGAGAGCTGGAGAACCACGCTCAGTTTCTTCTTATCAATTTCAACCATGTTCACAAGCAAATCAGACGTGTTGCAGATAAGCATTTGTCTGGGCTGGTTGATAAATTCCCACACTTGCTTTGGAATTGTCGGGTTTTGTGGAGTATGCTGGATATTTTGCAAGTTCTTAGTTATTCCTTGGAGCTTGATCCAAATGAAGAGACACCAACATTGTCTGTCCCTGGGACTCCATACTCTCTGCCACTGATGGAAACATTAGAAGCTCGTGAGCAGATAGTTAAAGATTTCGCTGAAAGGTGCCAAGGTATCGCAGAAGTTGCAATGAAGTGGGCACCTCAGCACACACGCAGTCACCTACAAGACTATCTCAATCAGATTCCATCCTCAGGAATGTGGCATCATTCAGGCTTGGCTCTTGCAGCTGAGAGCGTTTTAAAGTTCACTGGACTCAACATACAATCTGCACCTCTGGGCAGTGGTACATTGAATAAAAGACCACGATGCGTGACTGCAGATTCAGCCCGTGTGATGTCCTCTTTATCTCTTAGAAGCAGATATGCTGGAGAAGTGGCAGGTCTTCTCACTGCCGGACCTCATGTTGATCGCAGTGCTCTTATTGAAGACCTCATTGCAAATGTTTGGCGTTCTTGCAGCAGCCAGAATAGTCAAGATCACAGGAGTGCTCTTTGGAGAGCCACTGCAATGTTGGTCTCCACTCCTGGTAAACTTCTTTCGAATAGTTTGTTATTACGTTTTTTTTATTAGTGAACAATGAGATGCTCAGGTGTAAAATTTTTTTGATTCTTGACTTCTACTTTCAGGCTTGTGTAGAAAACTGCTGCATGTTGTGGCATGGTCCCAAGTTGGTCTCTTTACCGACGTGACCATGACAACTGCTGTTGAATGCTGGCGTTGGCTGCTGACAGCTAGACCAGATTTAGAATTAAGGTTTTTGCAAGAAATGCTTGCAGCATGGCAGGTATGATTCTTCAAAAAATTGAAAAATTGACAAGCATTTCTAAAATTACTTGAGCTTTATGAATAAATTTTATTTTTATCTGCATAGTGCACAATTGACAAAAAGCTTGGTCTCTTCTCTGTGGAAGAAGAGGAAGTTAGTCCATTAGCTGCTCATGAAGGCTCTAGTCTAGGACCCAAGCCACCTTTTGTTAAACCACACAACATTTGGGTACAGGTACATATGCTTCCTTCCTTTATAGTTTCTTGTGAAAGATTTTTAATATGATTTGCACTGTGATTACTGACAGAACTATCATAAATAGAGTTTAGTTTGATTGATTCTTTTTATTTCTATGGAAGTTCTTGTCTGAACTTGTGGAGACAGCAAAGTATAATAGTCAAGAAAAGGTTGAAATGCTAGCATCACTTTTACACCGTTCTCTACCAATGACAGTTGGTAATCGTGAAAACCATCTCAACAGACATGTGGCAGCTGTTGGTGTACGATTCAGGTCAGTTCTGGAAACATATCTTTGCGAGTAGTCATTAATAATGGTCACTATGTTATTATAACTTTTTGTTATTATCTTAAGAAATTCTTGGTGAACTTAATTCAACTTGAAGTGCACAAAGAGAGAAAGCTCGGGTGAAACGGTAGATTTATTAGTAATAAATGATCAAAACAATCAAGTCAATATAGTTTTTTATCTTTTTCTTCCCAGGTTACTGCTTTGTGGATTGTCACTCCTCCAAGGTGAGATTCTTCCAAAGTCGCTCAGTAAAAATGTTCTCAGAGAACGCATTTATTGTTGCTGCTTGGATTATTTTTGCTGTTTGCCACGATGTCCTCAAAATGGACCTGATCTCCGTGAAGACATATTGGTCCTAATGCGATTCTGGGAGACCATGAGAACAGACAAAAAATACTGGAAATCAAGTGTGGTAGGAGGTACAGTTCATTATTATGATTGTTTATATCACTATTCATGTTTATTTATCATTTTTATTTGTTTTTCATTTCTTTCTTTGCTACCAATGGAATGTCTTTTTCTACAGACCTTGACTTGTATGGACCCCATCAGTCTCTTCGTCAGACTGTTGAAATGAGAGGCACAAGTGGAGGTTTTGTTGGTGAATTAGGACCCACACCCTCACGAGGCTGGATAAATACTGTACCTCTCTCATCATCTCAAAACACGCTGAGTAAACGGTCGTCAACCGCGCGATCTAAACGTCCTGTCAATGCCGATGTTTATGTGAAGGAATACACCAAGAAGAGGAATCTTATTCTTGAGTTACTTGTGAGTAATTCTTTTTCTTGATAAATGTGCATTTTCTCATTGTTTTGATCTGACTTTTGTTGTGGGTTTCTTCTTTTGTGAAGGCTGTAGAAATTGAGTTTCTCTTGATCTGGCACAATCCCAGCAGCCGCCCTGAACTCCAAGTTCCAGGGGAAGACAACATCGCAGCACGCCGTGCAAAAGCAGTAGCAGATAGAGTTTGGCGTGACAATGCACGTCTTGCTTGGGATATCAGCCCAGAACTTGCAGTTTTTCTTCCTGTTAGGTCAGAATACTTCTCATATTAGTTCCTCTACTATAATCAAAACTTTTATATCTTTTTTGTTTGTGAACTGTAATTTGCGCTTAAAGAGACATTTCATCATTCTTTTATTATTTGTTTCTTGTTCTTTCAGGTTAAAGAACTCCGAGAGCATTATTGATGAAGTGTCTCGACATGTGCGCTTAAATCCTATTGTGGTGTCTAAGATTCCTCATGCAATTCAGTACCTTGTCACATCAGACAACCTTTTGAATGATGTCCCTGAAGTAAGTTAACAAAGAAAGTCTTTGATTAATGCACTTTGATAGAAACATTTCTGTTAAGTGCTTTCAATAGTTCATCAATAATATAATAAGTATGTCATTTTCTTGATGCAGCTTGTGTACATGCTGTCGTGGGCTCGTGTATCACCGGTGCAAGCTCTTGCATATTTCTCTAGGCAGTATCCACCACATCCAATTACTGCTCAGTATGCTGTCAGAGTATTGAAAAGCTATCCTCCTGATGCAGTGTTGTTTTACATTCCACAATTGGTACAGGCTGTGAGACATGACACGGTCAGTACAATAGCTGATAAAAATTCTGTAGCATTGATTTTAGCTGTGCTGAAATGTGTGAAAGTGTAGGCACTTACAGTCACCAAACCTCTTCAAGCAGTCTTTGTGATTGATTGACCCCTTCTAACCCTATCATATTTGTTTCATGGAAGAATGTCTTTGTCTCTAATTGGTTTACCTTTTCTGTCTATGTAGATGGGCTATGTGATCGAGTTCATTAAATACATAGCAAAAAAATCACAGGTTGTTGGTCATCAGCTGATATGGAATATGCAAACAAACATGTTTACAGATGAGGATATGCAGTGCAAAGATCGTAAGTAGCTTGTTGACTAATTTACAATAAGCCTAGAAATTATCTCTCCATTTCATCTTTGTTGTTGATAATTCAACTTTTTATTTGCAGCAAAACTATTTGACATATTGGAGGGAATCATTAACAGTATAGTAGACACTCTATCTGGACCTGCTAAGCAGTTTTATGAAAGAGAATTTGATTTCTTCTCAAAGATTACAGATATCTCTGGACAGATTCGTCCTTTCCCCAAAGGAGCAGAGAGGAAACGTGCATGTCTTGAAGCCTTAGAAAAAATCAAGGTTCAGCCGGGCTGTTATCTGCCATCTAATCCCGAGGCTATGGTTCTTGATATTGATTACAAAAGTGGAACACCTATGCAGAGGTAAATGAACCAGAATTGCTGAATCACCACGCTCTGCTATATTCACTCCATCAAAATCTATTAATGGCCATAAATGTCATTTGCAGCGCTGCTAAGGCTCCATATTTAGCTAGATTCCGTGTAAGACGGTGTGGGATCAAGCAGCTTGAGTCCCTAGCCATGGCTGTTTCTGAAAAAGAAGATGATGAAAGCTGTAAAGAATTCCAAAGTTCAGGAACCGGTGTTGAAATGTGGCAAGCTGCCATTTTCAAGGCAAGTTTTTAATGCTTAGCTCAAATATGTGTGGAGTTTTTCTGTTGCTCATCATTAGTATTAAGCATGGATTGAATGAATTATTTGGTTGAGTATTTTAGAAATTTATGAGCCCTCAAATTCTTCTGCTTGCTGCAAAAATTGCGACTGTCTTTTCTTTTTTATTTAACAGGTTGGAGATGACGTAAGACAGGACATGTTGGCCTTGCAGGTAATTGGGATCTTCAAGAATGTCTTCCAACAAGTTGGACTAGACCTTTACCTCTTCCCTTATCGAGTTGTTGCCACTGCACCAGGTGTATGTAATTTTCTTTCTTAATCTGTGTCTTGCTGTGTTTGTAAAATTACTCAATTTCATGTTTGATTTCTTTATTCCAGTGTGGAGTTATTGAATGTGTACCAAATGCCAAATCCAGAGATCAGTTAGGACGTCAGACAGATTTTGGAATGTATGAGTACTTTATTAAGAAGTATGGTGATGAAAACACAAGTGAATTTTTGGTTAGTACTCAGTGTTTTTCTAACGCACTTTGGTTTGAGTAATTTACTTTGAGCAGTGCTATATATTAGCTCTTCTCCATATTTTCAAACCTCTGATGCATCTCGCCTCAGTTCTGTAATTTGCTCTTCTCCTTTTCTTTTTTTCTCTTCAGAGTGCTCGCCGTAACTTTATTAAGTCTATGGCTGCATACAGTGTAATTGGTTTCTTGCTTCAAATAAAGGATAGGCATAATGGAAACATAATGCTGGATACTGACGGTCATATTATTCATATAGGTAACATCTTTATTTTTCTCTTAACAACTTAAAATCTTGTAGTTTTAATATTTGCTAGAATCCAGTCTCAAAATGCTTAGTCTGTTGGGTCTAATATCTTTTTCTCATGCAGACTTTGGATTTATGTTCGAGAGCTCTCCTGGAGGAAACATTGGGTTTGAGCCAGACATCAAGCTCACTGATGAGATGGTGATGGTAATGGGTGGGAAGATGGAAGCTGCACCATTCCGTTGGTTCATGGAACTGTGTGTTCAGGCATACCTTGCCGTCAGGTAAGTCTTGTTGGAAACATGTGTCAGGCAACAGAAGCATATTTCTTAAAGTCATCTTACTACTTTTTTATTTGTTAAATCTTTTGTTTATATCAGTTGAAGTAATGTGAATTCTTGCTTTCAGGCCCTACCAAGAAGCTATCATATCTTTAGTGTGTCTCATGTCTGAGACTGGCCTGCCTTGCTTTAGAGGACAGACTCTAAAACTCCTCAGAGGCCGATTTGCTCACCAAGCTACTGACAAAGAGGCTGCTGCATACATGCTGTCCGTCATCAGGAATTCATTCCTTAACTTTAGAACACGTACCTATGATATGATTCAGTATTACCAGAATCAAATTCCATATTAATGTAAAAGTCCATTCCATAAAATCCACTCTCTATTCTTGTTGTTGTCTATTTTATACAGTATAATTTTATTTTGAAGTGTACTGTGGGTGATTCTTATTAGTTTTGTACTATATGTTGATTCATGAAATTAATTATAACAACTCTGATTGTATGCTAGATCCAATATAATTTTATTTTGACGTTTAATTCGGTTGATTCTTATTAGTTTTGTATTATACGTTTGCTGATTTTTCATTAAATCTTTCCTTGGATGCAATAATATGTAGTAAACATTAGAAGATTGCTTTAGGTCAATGTATGTCAGTGAAGAGCACTGAGGTACAAGAGACGTACACGTACGGGGGAGGCGCTTTACGGGTTCAACCGCCCCTGGGTGCTGTTCGGGCGGCTCGGAAGGTAGGCAACCCGCACTGCGTCCAATCACCCCCGGAATGTTTCTATTTCTACGCGCCTGATGCATGGTTTTCAGCAGTTCTACTTGAGCTGTTCTTTTTCTTTTAATATCATTTGTTTTATCTGATGGCTACAATAATGATGTCCGCTGAGCAGCTCAGATTCGAGTTCAATATTTTGAGTAAGACATATAATGAGATACAGGTTGTCTTTTTATTGTTTATTAGTTAATTACTATCACTATGGCAGAATACAGATACATGATAGACTTTGGATTTATGCAATAAGAGAATAAGTTCGAGCTTATCTCATTGAAGTCTTTGTACAACGGTGAACAATCTGCCATAATTATTCTTTTTGGCTGTGTTAACTATGCATAATTTTTAATTGTTTTAGAACTATGGCTGTAGTAATAAAATCTAATAAGTAGTAAATAAGAAAAGAAACTTTGTTGTGTTGACTAATGTCATGAGCTGCTTTAGAAGTAACTGAATGTTAGTGTATGTCCCTGGGCATGTGGATGATATGACAAAATATATATATTCTGTTCAAAACAAGATTTAATTCAAATTTTCAAAAATTACCAAGTTAAACAAAATTTCTGTACTTTGTGCATGAAAACAATGTGGCAAGGGAAGCACAGTAGAAAAACTGAAAATAAAAATAAGCTGAAAAATAAATTTAACCTGAAAATGACAGGTAGGTATAAATGAAAAGCAAAGAAACATCACTCCTTCCTGGGTGGGTCAAGTCTGCAAGAACAAAAACAGAAGTGAATTATATTGCTGGCTTAAAAACTTGTGCGAATATTAGTGATATAACAGAAGCAGCACAATATATTTTTAACTCACTTAAAAATGGAGACCCTTCGAGAAGATTTGATGACCGTAGTATCTTGAGGAGTCAAAAACCCAAATTGATAGCCCTTCTTCTGTTTGGCAAATCGTAGCAGAAGGGTAAGAACTGTCTGGCGATTGAGACGATCCTAAAAGCAGGAGGAAAACAAACAAACAATTCAGATCTTCCATGATAGCTTCTCAGTCATAAGACACTTTGAATAAGAGGAAGTGACAAACGCACATAATATCATGACTCACCATAAATACATCGAATTCATCCAAGAAATAAAACGGTAATTCGGTCACATTCCACAGGGCTATGACAAATGCCATAGTTGCATATGAACGTTCCCCACCAGAGAGTGAGCTTGTACCAAGACCAGTTCTTTCCCCTTCATCAATGGGACCAACTGTTAAATTAAGTTCTTTAGTGTCAAAGTCAACTTTGACGTTGCCCTGCAAATACAAACAAAAGAACTTAATGCAGATCGAAATCTGAATTCCCACAATCCTACCTTGAAAGCGTAACAAACTGAACCCATTAGTAGGCAAAAATAAAATAAAAAACAGATTTCCAAGAAGGCGAACACGTACAGCACAGTTTCTGTAACGGAGAACCCGAGTGAATTGGTGAGAAACTACGGCACACGTGAGGGATTTCTGGGTATGATACAAGCTCTTCCTAGTATCAAGAGCATGCTTCAGATACTGGAAAATAAAATATTTCGGAATAAATATGAACAATAGATTAAATTGTGCAGAAATGAGAATAAAAATGATGGGCACTAACAGTAGCACTGGTTTTCAGGTATGCTATATATTTTTTTGTAGCATTATAAGCATGAAGTTTACTGCGAAATTCTTCCTCAGTAGATTCTGCGTTTTGGCCTAATGTTTTTTCAACAGTAGCAAGTCTTTTGTTCAAAGTGCGCAACTCTTGATCAATAGTCTTCAAATTCCTAAAAAGGAGAAGAAAATCAGCAAATGGTCAAAATTTTCTTAAAATCAAGATTAAGCTGTTGGATTATTGTCATCATGCAACATACTATAGCTCTGAAAAACTCATGCATTGAATAACAAGTTTTACTTACCTTTTGGTTTCAGACATGCTTTCAAAATGCTGGGTCTTCTCCTCAGCCTCAGACTGGACATGTGCTTCATATTTTTCTGCTTCAGCCTTACATTTCTCACATTTAACGGACAGTTCCTCACACTCTTTAGTAAGACCCTCTTCAAGTTTACTTGCCTGGTCTAGTTTACGTTTCTTCCCCACTTGAGCTGATTTAATCTCATCCAGTTGCTCTCGGCAAGACTTTTGTTTATTTTCCAAAACTTCCCTTTGATCACTTAACTCCTTCTCTTTTTTCTTGAGATCTTGTGCTTTGTCTCGCAACTGATCTTTTTCTTTTTCTAATGCTTCCACCTTCGCAGGAAAGTTGATAAGTTGAGCCTTGTTTGCCTCCAGCTCTTTTTCTTTTGTACTAAGTTCTTCCCTCAAGACAGAAACCGAATTGATATCCGGTTGTTCAATATCTTTTAGCTGTTCTAGCTGAGTCCTCTTCTGGTAACAGAGCTCAGATATCCTATTGATATCACTTCTAGATGTCCGTAGCACCTGGTTTGTTTCCTCTATCTCCTTTATCACTTCCGCCAAGTTCTTAGCTTCAGTTTGCACTGTATTCTGTATGTCCTGAATTCTCTGCCTAGTATCTCTGTAAGCCATGAAACAATGAAAAAGTATGATTTTACAATTCACATTAAATAACTACCAAAACCCTCAAAAAAAAGTTTAAGCGGGAATCGTGCTCACCTCATGATTTCATCACGTGAAGTTTGGAGAATTCTTGCTTGGCGTTGATTAGAACCATAGGTTTTGAAATTTGGTGCAGGTACATAAATGTCACCATTCAAAGTATATGCTTTGGAGCAATTCTCTGGCACTGTATGCCTCTCTCCTAAGAGATCAATACATTCATTATCTGTTGGTATAAGCAGTGTTCTCTCAATACTACAGAGATCTATGAGCATGTTGAGGGCAACAACATTTGAAACTTCAATGACATCTTGGACATTGTTGTATTGTCTTGTCCTTGTGGATGATCGAGTAGTATCAAATGCCTAAAAAGGTAAGATATTAATTATTAACAGCACTTGATAAAAGTTCAATGTAATAAATAGATTCACTTAGCAAGATTGTTGGTCCTTTAATAAACAAAACAGCATGGCGATGCTAAACAAGCATACTTTTGTAGGAAATGGTGTTCGAATGATGCTTGGTTTTGAACCACGAGTAACTATTCTCTTAATCATTCCTTGAAGAACTTTTTCGTCTTCAGCATTATCAACTACAAATGTAGTCAGTCTCCCTTTTATTACACATTCAACAGCATTCGCCCATTTCGAATCTTTTACTCTCACATAATCACCTGCAATAGATTATATCAGTTGTACCACATGACTTGTGAGCTCAGATGACAAACTAACCAATTAATTGACAAGTTGAATGGAAGTGAGACTGCATGAGGCTGAGGCAAGTTACTTACCAAGAGGTCCAACAGGTTTTTTTCTAAACTGATTTTGGTGCGTTTCTATATGCTGAACAAGTGCTGGTATGTTGGGACCATACAAACTCAAGTTTGAATCTGAGGCTTCCAAACCTTGAAGATTACTCTGCAGTTTTCCTGAAAGGCAAACTTAGGGGTGAATCTCCAGACCAATAGCATGGATGAATAAGATAAGATCAGGTAACTTCTTACTTGCTTCCTCTTCATGATGTCTCTTGCTCCTTTTAAGATTATCCAGTTTTTCATTCAGGACATTTAGCTTGTTCTGATGAACATTCATTTCTTCAGTTTTAGTATTCAGGTCAGTTTTGCATTGCTGCAAAGAAATCTGCAGCTCCTGAATCTGCTCCCTCTGCTTTCGGCGCATGTCGACATGACCAGGCATCATTCTAGTGTAAAATAGAGACACACAATAAACAAATTTATCTTCCTAGTTGCACACACAGGGAAGAGACATAAACTCACTTTTCTTCCTGAGATCTGATTTCTGCTTTATATTCCTCAATGGTCTTTTCATCTTGTCTCAGTTTGTTCATTAAGGATTGCTTTTCCTGAAGAATCTTTTTTTGCATTTGGCTTGCAGCATGATATCTTGTTTTAATATCTTTTAGTTCATTTTCAATTTCTTTCTGTTCTACATCCAGAGCCCTTACATCAACCTTTGATGCTCTGCAAGAAACAGTACATTGAATTAAAAGACTCAATTTGGTGCAATTGTCAAACCATGCAGGTGGAAACTTACTCTATTGCTTGCAATAAAGGCTCTGATTGTTCGTCAGTCGAAAGCATCTGTGTCAGGCGCTCCTTCTCTCTCAGAACCTTATTAAGTCCTTGTTGCTTTTTATCTAATGATTCCTTGAAGTCTCTGGCCTGAATAAGTGAAAACAAAAACAGTAACACTCTTGAAAACAGCAAAACTTGCATATTGATCCCACATGTGACAAATTCCCACTTATATTGAATGTTTTTCTCCAGTCCCTTGGATTTTCCTATGCTTTCTGTGCTAAATATCCCACTTGTCTCGAACTTACATACACCAAACTCCCGCTTAGTGCAAACAAAAATTTTCGTCTCTTGTTCCAAATTTGTCTAAAATGTACCAAGCATCTAGGGGGAAAGTTCGCAAATTCAGAGAATTGGGGACAAGATTAGTAAAACTTAATAAGGATTAAGAAAAACACAAAGACTAAAGAGATATTTTGGAGTGTCAAAGCATGTGCCTTAGCCTGTCATGTCTCTGCCTGCGTCTGCCATAGTTAAGTGCCATTTTGGCACTGTTCGGAACTGATGGGCTCAACTAGGCCTTCTCCCGCGGGCGACAGTGTCAAATTTAGCCAATATTATGCCAAAATGCTATTTTCCCATGGACAATGTTTGAATTTCTCTAACCCATCCATGACCAAGTTTTTCCCCTCACTTCTCCACTTGGCCACATGAAGTAAGCAGAGTGCAGAGGGCATTGGAATTATTCTCACCTCAGCCCAAAGCAGCTCCATCTTCAAAACGACACTTCTTGCTTTGTCTTTCTCAAGGGTCTCAAACATCTTGAATTTTCGGCGAGCTTCTTCAACATCAGCATTGTTGTCTGACAATTGCTGAAAAAATATAATAGATGAGCTATGTACCACACAATTTCTAGACTCAGATTATTATAGAGGATGGTTTCTAACCCTTTCTTTTCGGCCTAATTCCTGATTAATTTTGGAAATGTGCAGAGAAATATTAACATATAAAGCCTGCAAGTTTTCTAAGTTTGTGGCTCGCATAAAAAGCTCAAACTTTGCTGAAGGTTTGCTTTGATTTAGAAATTGTCGAGCTGTATTCTGATCCAAGACACTGATTGGATTATCAACTTGAATGCCAAGTTTAAGTGTCATTGCTCTCAGATCTTCCATTTTGGTAGATATCACTTTACCTGTAAATCAGAGAAAAATTCAAAGAATATTACTTAAGACTGATTAGAGTCACTGGGGTCAAAATTATGAAGAGCAAGTAGATTCATACCAAGACAAAAAAACTTTTTCATTTCAATCCAAAAAAAAGTTTCTTAAACCTGATACACTAGAATAACAAAAATAATTAAATAACATGCATTTACCTTTTTCTGACTTTATTTTAATGTTGGATCCATTGGATGTCAATGTTCGAACAATAATGATTTTTTCCCCATACTCCTCTTTCTTATAAGGAAAGAGTCCAGAGTTGTTCACGACACATGTTACTTTGGCTGACGTCGATCCATGCTTGATGAAGTCTGTGGAAGAAAAAAGGAAAATCTTATTTAGTTCTGGTCGAGGGGAAAGAGTAAACTTCAGCATAACTACCCACCTTTCAATGCACATCCACGGCCAGTAGTGCCAGCATTTCCTCCTAGAGCGACAACCAAAGCTGTCAGAATGGCACTTTTTCCAGAACCATTCTGACCAACAATAAAGTTAATGTCACTGTTAAACTCAATATGCATATGACTGTGGCACAAGAAGTCTTCCACAGTGACTTCAAGAATGGTTCCACAGACTTTTCGCTCCTACAAGAAAAAGTTTGAAAATTAATACCTAGAATTGTTTGGTACACATCCTTTGATAGGAGTGAGATATAATGGAAAGAGCAAACAGTCAATATATTATTGCTTTGAAAGATCCACCTACCACAGGGGCTAGCCTAGACCGCTTAGCAGTGGAGGGTACATCAGGATCTTCACCATCATCATTATCAACGTGATCAGTTTCTTTGGTGATGCGATCAACCTCTGCAATAACACAATAAAACAACAATTGTAGGTTAAAACGAAGATATGGGCAAGAGAATTGACACTCAAACAAAAGAGATCATGCAAATAAAGAGTCATTATCAGAATTTTTTTTAACAAAGCAACAATGATACAAGGAACTGGTTGAATGATCACAGTATCACTTCAGAACGTTCATAACAACTCTATTACCTTTCCTGAATGCAGATTTGGATGCTTCTTGCAAGGAATGGAACGTGTACTGAGAGTTCTCTAAAGACATTTTCGAACCTCAAAATTGTCAACAGCGATCAACAGAAACCGACGCAAATTTGTGCAACAGCCGTAAAAGCCTGAAAAACAACTAAGCCATGAACCTCACATTTTAAGCACCGTGGTTTTAAGAAATCGCCATGTACACATCTAAACAGCCATTATTGTCAACTAGTCAGCAAGATTAAAACAAAGCAAACAATTGAGTACTAACCGCAATAACACGACTTTCTGAAATAAAGCAAAAACTTCGAATCACGAACGATTCACACCACGCCGGTCAACAAGTCCTATTTAACTTATTGTGGTGCTTGCTGGCTGATTCCCGCGCACACATAGCCAGAAAGGTCGGATCTGGTCAAAGTGGTCAGAGCCTGGAACTAGCGATTGGCCTATGGGCGCGTCCAGTTATCGAGGCGGGATGTGCTGTGCTGTGCTCTGCTGTGCTGTGATGTTCGAGCCCCCCTTCCCCCGCCATCACCACCACGCGGCACTCCCTTCATACAGACTGTATGTGCTGTATATACATATAATACGTCCATTAAACGTTTATAGGAAATGAGGATAAATGGCAGACAAACATAATGAAAATCATTTTAATTAGAAATAAGTACAAGAACGGGTTACAAAAGTTTCTCTAGGTCTAGCCCGTATAACTTCATGTAATTCGAGTGGCGCGATGAAACACCCACGACCACCTGGGGTAATAACAAAGGGTTAAGA
>CABIKL010000145.1:0-29911 GCA_902196195.1 Aptinothrips rufus | reverse complement strand
GGACGCGACGCGACGCTCTCTCGCCCCAGCGCTACATAATTATATAGCTGGGCCGCTGCACTCTCGCTCGTCCACCGGAGCTGCTTATGACAATCCGGCAACTATTTGACGCTTAACGGGAGTAAAAGCTGATGACACTAACGTATCATCTGCTAAAAATGAGGACAAGGCGGAGGGGAGAGAGAAGGATTGGAAAACTGCCTGACATGAACGACCTCGAGGACGTGATGGCCGAACTTTAGGGGCCGCTGGAGTACTAAAGCCTAGTCATAAGCCTAGCCCTCCCTCCCCTTCCCATCCCTCCTCCGCTCCCTCCCGCGCGGTGTCCCTTGATGTGATTTTAAAAGCCCGAGCACGATAAAAGGATTCAAGCCGCGGTGTGTCAGTCAGTCTGGCAGCAAGGCGTGGAGCAAAGAAGCTGCATAGCAATTTAATAGTCGTGCACTAATGCAGCCGTACGGTCGCCGGGGAGTGGGGCGGGGCGGGGCGGGGCGGGGCGGCCGGAAGAGCGAGGAGTGTGGGTGCGCGCTGCGCCGTTGCGAGCGGCGAGCAGAGGAGGGCCATGTGCGACTCTCAACACGCCTCCCTATCGCAGAGCCAAGGGGGTTGGTTTATCCCACCCTCACCCTGCCCATGCACTGCTCACGCACTGCTGCCCTACCCAGGTCGGTCTGCTCGGTCCCCAGGACGTAGTCTGGTTGCCTGCATGCCGGTCTGGAGGTGCGAGCATCTCGCGACATCACGATGTACATCGTGCGCGACATTGTCCGTACTTTCGGGCGCGTGTCCGTGACCTGACACCACCGCGATGACTGGCCTACCACCTGCCCCGCACGACATCCCCCTGGAAACATAGAACCTCACCTCTCTACCAGCTCGTTACAAGAACACTCCATACGCCGCACAACACTCTCTTTCCTATGCACCAAAATCTGGACTTTTTCAAATCGGGCTTAGGCTTAAGAATTTTCCTCGGAATTTTCTTTATAAAGATTCGAATCTATGAAATTTTTCATAGATAAACCCCATAAACCCTGCCTGCCACGCAACATGCACGCACCGCTGTTATGCAGGTTGCGTGCAGGGCAGGGTTTGTCTATGAAATATTCCTTAGAGTTGCATCACTATTTCTATCGTTTTAAAGAACAAATAAAGGGATATTCTCTGTAAAGACAACACGATTATACTCACGCGTCTGAAAAGTGACAGGGGCAGGATCTGATCTGTTCGAGCGGTGGACCTCTTTTCTCGTCTCTTCCTCGCACGAGTGAGCGCAATGACTCTCGACAAGAAACTGCAAGGGGCGCCAACACGTCCAACACGCTCCCCGCCCCGCCCCCTAGACCAGCCAGCCTCCACCCCTCCGCCCGCCGCTCTCCCTACCACCTCCTCCTCCTCATCCCGCACGACCGTCTAACACGACGCGCACTTTTTATTTTTCGTGCAGGCCATCATTTCGCCAGGTTCCGTCTATCTAAAGATCAAGTTTAAGATGGGATTGCTGTCATAATGCCAACGAAACCAAACGTCTAAGTTAAGGTACCCCCACCCCCCCCTCCCGCCCGCCCCCCAGAATGAAAAACCTTCAATTAGCCTCATTTGTCTGAACGTCCAGACTTGTCGAGACCATGGCGTCTTATCTTTGCACTCATGAATAGGCCTTTCCGGAGAGATTTCATAACGGCACTCAAATTAAGTAGCCGCAAACGAGATATGAAATAGTCTCTCAGCGTGAGGATTGGTTCCGATCCCGACATATCAGACCGGCGATTTCAATTATAACGCGGCAGCGAGCTTGACGTTGCTTTTTTATTTTCTTTTGTTATGTATGCTATAACATAGTGCCTCTACATGACGCTCATGAAATGCCACATGTTGGAGCAGAACTGAAAACCACACCCGTTGAAATAGATATGAATTGCAGTCAGCTTGTTTGTAAATAATGACTTAAAACAAGGTTAGGTCAGCTATGTCTAACTTCCTCCTCATTTTGAAAAGTAATCTCTCGAAATCGACACATGGAGAAGTTTCTATAAATATGATGTACACTATAAACAATGGTTCCTATTCGAAGTAGTTGCTGTACTCACCCTATAAGCGAAGAAATGATACTTTGTAGTAGACGAGCAGAAAGGAACGGTCGCACTGACTAGAAAGAATGAGATAGCACAGATGATAGACGATCTGCTGCATTCAACTTTCAAAGCTTGCAAGAAAGAACTTAAATAAAAACTCTGGGAACAAGAGATAACTCTTAAACAGTAACCGCGTGGTTTAGGAAGTAAACTGTGAACGTTTCCATGGAAGCAATAGCAGTAGCTAAACAGCAGACTACAACTCGATAGCAAACATCCCCATTCCTTTTTAGAGGTGCCACACCAAGTTTCCTCTCAGACATTTTCAAAGACTGCGCTGCACTGTAAAATTCTTCTAAAAAGTAAAAAAAAATAAAAAAAAATTATATTGAAATATTAAAATCTTCGTCTGAGGACACAGAAATATGGATAAGCGTCAAATAAACAATAGAGTGAGTAATATTTGGTGGCAGAACTGGCCGGAGAGATGCCTTCTATAACAGCTTCTTGGGCTCTGATTGGCTGCTCGCACTGGTACTGCTGTTATGCTTTGGAACCGGTTCAGGAGCAGCTTGTTTGTAAGCACGTTAGTAAGCAAAGTTGTGTTGGAAGGTTAACTTTCTTTAGTCGTTCGGTCCGTTGGCCTTTGAGGTAACTCTTCCTGCTCTCTACTCCAAGAAAACCTGTTTTTCTTTCTTATGTTTGACAAGTATGCAACTTTCTTTAAGTTTCATTTAGGGAAATTTAACGACTATATCAACAGGTGTGTCAACAAACGTTTCTTCTCTGGAATCTCATGTTGATTTAACATATGCCGTAACATGCACGATATTTTCGTTCTCTCTCTCTCG
Organism: Aptinothrips rufus; assembly: GCA_902196195.1. Taxonomy (NCBI): domain Eukaryota; kingdom Metazoa; phylum Arthropoda; class Insecta; order Thysanoptera; family Thripidae; genus Aptinothrips; species Aptinothrips rufus. The sequence goes on along the minus strand of CABIKL010000145.1, from coordinate 26,985 downwards.
CTCTTCGCTTTTTACGTAATTTATTTATTTTAACTCGCATACAGCGATGCGTAAGTGATATTGGGTCTTTGGCCTCCTCAATTCAGGATTTTTGTCCTTTTACCGTCATTAAGACTTCTATTCTTGCTCCTCAATTCGTTCTCTGGACTACACCACGTGTTAATCGCGAACTATACTTAGCAACTTAGCACTCGGTGTACATGCCACACCAAACTGTTTTTTCTTGACTTGTCGCACCATCTGCCATTCTTTCAGTTATCCCAAAAATTTCTGTTTTGCAGAGTCCAAAATGTCAAAAAATATTCTTGTGATTGGAGGTGGAGGACGAGAGCATGCTTTGAGCTGGAAGCTGGCTCAGTCACATGAGGTAAAACCAAAAATAAAAATTTCAGTTATTTTGAACTCTTTTTGATTATTCTAACACTTTCACTTTCTTTCACAGGTAAAGCAGGTCTTTGTTGCCCCCGGAAATGTGGGGATCACTGGAGAGAAAATAAAATTGGCTGTAGTTGATGTCAATGACCATCCAGTAAGTTTTTGTCAGGAATGCTCTTTTATCTTACAAAACTTACAAACTTCTCAAAGTGTCATCACATAATGAAGTCGACAGTTTGAAACAGTTTTTACATTCCCTGTGTCTATTTTGTCCACAGGCACTTGTGAAATGGTGCACTACAAACTCAATAACATTGGTTGTTGTTGGTCCAGAAAATGTACTAGTTACTGGAATTGCAGATTCTTTACAAGCTGCAAATATTTCTTGTTTCGGTCCCAGCAAGGATGCAACCCAAATTGAAAGTGACAAGGAATGGGCCAAAGTTTTCATGGACCGCCACCAGATACCAACTGCTCGTTGGATGTCTTTCACTCAAGCCGATCATGCTAAGAAGTTTATCAATAAGTATGATTCTCCTAAAAGTTAGATCATTGACAAATGATTTTTTTTTAGAACTTGCCATGGATCTTGTTAAAATGCAATCATTTTTTATTTTAGTTCTGAGTTTCCTGCACTCGTTGTGAAAGCAAGTGGCCTTGCAGCTGGAAAGGGTGTTGTTGTAGCCGCAAACAAAGAAGAAGCTTGTCAAGCAGTTGATGAAATGCTTACAAACCAAAAATTTGGTTCTGCTGGAAATACTGTTGTTGTTGAGGAACTTTTGGAAGGAGAGGAGGTTTCAGTAAGTACTGCAACATACTACTTCCATTCTAAGACTAATTTAAACTCCTTCCAATCACCAGTAACATTCTTTGCTATCTTTCCTAGGTGTTGTGTTTCTGCGATGGTAAGACAGTGAAAGCAATGCTGCCATCACAGGACCACAAGCGTCTCCTCGATGGTGATAAGGGAGCAAATACTGGTGGAATGGGTGCTTATTGCCCGTGCCCTCTCCTGAATGAGAGACAGCTCAGAGAAGTAGAGGAGAATATTTTAAAGAAAACTATTGATGGGCTTAATAAGGAGGGCAAAAAAGGCATTCCTTTTGTGGGTCAGTTTTTTTATAGCTAACTTTTGACTAAGGGTATTGCTGCTACTTAAAACAATATTACTGATATAGTATCGCTTACATAGGTGTTCTTTATGCTGGTTTGATGGTCACCAAAGATGGCCCCAAGGTTCTGGAATATAATGCTCGGTTTGGAGATCCAGAAACTCAAGTTATTCTTCCACTCCTCGACAGCGATCTGTACCAGATTATGATGGTGTGTGTTCCATATCACTTACGGAATATGAGTTTAAGATTTTGTGAAGCATATATTTTATTAATGAATAATATTTCCAGGCATGTTGTAAGGGTCAGCTTTCCAATGTTACGATAAATTGGAAAAAAAATATGTATGCAGTTGGTGTTGTGATGGCTAGTCGTGGATATCCAGAAACATCTACAAAAGGATGTGTTATCACAGGTAGAATGCTAAGATTTCTTAAATCCTTGTTCAAGTACAGTTTCAAGTTCAAGACTCCATCCTAAAAACCTAAACAATGGTTTTATTGTTGCCAGGTATTGAAGAGGTAGCCAAATTGCCAGACCACATTGTGTTCCATAGCGGCACCGCTCAAGCCTCAAGTGGAGACACTGTGACCAATGGGGGAAGGGTCTTGATGCCTGTTGCACTTGCTTCAAGTTTGCCCCTTGCTGTTGCCCAAGCAACCAGAGCCTGTGACATTATTAAGTTTGATGGAGCTCAGTATCGACGTGATATTGCTCACAAAGGAATATCAAGGTTGGAACATTGAGTGTAAATTCTTTAAAATCACTTGTGAACTTGTTCCATTCTTTTTAATTTAAAAGATTATTGAAAAGCTTTGGCAAATTGATTTCTTTTTATTATATTGTCCTAAAATTCAGCCTTAAACCTTGGCACTAAACTAATGGTCATGAGCTTCTGTGCAAGATATGCTGCATTAGCATTTTCTGTCCATTCAGCTAATAGATGTTTTTCTGCCAACTGATGACTGGCTCTTCCTTTTGCAATCAATTTATTTATATCCAATAAATAACAAAATTGTATGTGTTATAGTTGTACATGCACTTATGGCATTGTATGTTCCTGTTTTCAGATCCATTCTGTCATATGGACAGATGACATACAAAGCCAGTGGTGTTGATATATGTGCAGGAGATAATCTTGTGTCACGAATCAAACCGCTAGTTGCTCGGACCAAGCGAACTGGAATGGTAGGTTCCATTGGCGGTTTTGGTGGTCTCTTTGATGTGGCAGCGGCTGGGTACAAGGATCCTCTACTTGTTTCAGGCTCAGATGGAGTTGGCACAAAATTAAAGGTTTGTTTGCTTGACCTGCTTTTGAAGTAACATCCTTTTTCTTTCTGGATTCTAATAACCTTAATCTCCTTTGCAGATTGCTCAGGCTTGTGGGCTCCATAGCTCTATCGGAGTGGATCTTGTAGCAATGTGCGTCAACGATATTTTAGCCCATGGCGCAGAGCCCCTGTTTTTTCTGGATTACTTTGCTTGCAGTACATTAGATGTGGACGTAGCATCCCAGGTTATATCAGGCATCAGTGAAGGATGTCATGCTGCGGATTGTGCTCTTATTGGTTTGCATATTTTTTAAAGGTCAAATTTTGCAAAAAGTTTATATTTTTTAAAATTTTATATCTTAATTTTAATTTTAAGGTGGGGAAACTGCAGAAATGCCCGGCTTGTACGCTCCTGGTGATTACGACTTGGCTGGCTTTGCCGTAGGTGCTGTTGAGAAGTCCAATCTAATGCCTAGATTAAATGAAATATGTGCTGGTGATGTAGTGATTGCGCTTCCATCTAGTGGTGTTCACAGTAATGGTTATAGTTTGGTGCGGAAGATAGTTGAAAACTCTGGCCTCAAGTACTCAGATCCTGCTCCATTCGCGAAATCTGGCAAATCTCTTGGTATGTACTTTTCTCTGATAAAATTGTGAAATGTTTGCAAAGTTCAAAAGTTTTGCTGCAATATGTTTGATTGTCTAATTTTACCATCATATTTCCAAATCTCTGCTTTTTTTAATCACTTGGTTTTTAAACTTCTAGGAGAGGAACTTCTTGCTCCAACTAAAATTTATGTCCGAAGTGTTTTGGCTGCACTTAAGAGTGGCCGCGTCAAAGCTCTAGCTCATATAACAGGTGGCGGTTTGACAGAAAATATTCCAAGAGTTCTACCCCCTGGCACTCGAGTCACCATTGATGCCACTTTGTGGAATATTCCCCCTGTCTTTGCTTGGCTTGCTGCATCTGGTATGTTTATAAAGACTTTTAACCAATGTCTATCAAATGTGTTATTATTGCTCACAGAAACTTAATGCCTTACTTTTTCAGGTGGTGTCAATGAGTATGAAATGCTTCGAACATTCAACTGTGGTGTTGGTTTGGTTCTCATTGTCAGTTCTGCGGATGTTAAGGAAGTCATGAGCTTGATTGTTGGAGAGAAAGCTACAATTATCGGCCAAGTTGAGAATCTGCCTTCAGGTGGTAAGTTACTTGTAAGGAAAAACTGAATTGATTTAGAATTCATTTTTATCAAATTTCTAAATTATTCCTTTTTGTTGGGTTGCAGATGATCTCAGAGTTCAAGTCATGCATTTTGCGACAGCTATGGACCTTATAATGAGACCACTCTTGCCTCCTGTTGTGAAAAGGCTAGCTAAACCAAAAAAGCGTATTGGTGTTTTGATTTCCGGCAGTGGAACTAATCTACAGGTAATATCTGAACTTTTTTTTATAGATCTTGAAGGTTTGCTACATCTAAAGCATGTTGTTGCTCTTTTTATATTTTGATTACAATACTTCTGGCTTGCATGATGTTTTGCTTTGGATCATATCTGAACTATATGGTTTAGATCAAATCATTTTAAATTGTTTTTCAAAGACATTTTTTTCTTATGCTTTCTAATCTATCTTATCCATTTCCAGTCTTTAATTGACAAAACACAGGACCCTGCTCAAAATATGGGTTGTGAAATTGTAATTGTCATTTCAAACAAGAAGGATGTTGAAGGGTTGAGGAGAGCTGAACGAGCTGGAATACCTACCAAGGTATGTCTCATGCTAGTTTTGCTTTAGGTTCTTAATTTTTCTAATTCATCAACTTGATCTAATGGATTATGTGAACTTTCTAGGTAATCAGCCACACCAACTTCAAATCACGTGAAGAGTTTGACATGGCTTGTCATTCCGTTCTCCAAGGAGAAAGAGTGGATTTAGTGTGCCTTGCAGGCTTCATGCGAGTTTTGTCTGGTGCCTTTGTTCGCCTCTGGAGGGGCCGTATGATCAATATTCATCCTGCTCTACTTCCACTTTTCAAAGGAACGCATGCTCAAAGACAAGCTCTTGAAGCAGGAGTTCGGGTGTCTGGTTGCACAGTTCACTTCGTTGAGGTATGCAGTATATTAATTCAGTATATTAACGCTGTACAGGGACAGTTAAATTGTTCTCCTTTCAGAAATTAGAAATACCTTGCCCACAAAAATATGTTATCTTGATTTTCTGTCTTTAATTTTACTTTCCTGCTATGTGTGGATACCTGTCTAATTTCATTTTATGTGTTTTTCTTTTTATTATCAGGAAGATGTTGATGCTGGTGCAATTCTTGTACAGAAAACGGTGCCAATTGAGCATAATGACACGGAAGAAACATTGCAGGAAAGAATCAAGACTGTAGAACGTGAAGCATTCCCTGAAGCTTTGAAGTTGTTAGCAAATGGTCATGTTTACCTAGATACAATCTCAAATCGCCTTGTTTGGGACAAATAGACAAAGAGCCTCTAGTGTTAAATGTTAGTTATATGATATTGACTGCTGCTCTCTCTTCAAGACAACTTTTTAAAACTTTTGCATATGACTTTGAATTCCTGTGATTTATTAAGCTGATTTCTGTGAAATTTTTCATTAATATAAATCTCATTTTGCAGGATTTCATTACTGTAGTCAAATTTTATGGGATCTTTCTTTAAGAATGTTAAGGTTGTTAATATATTGTCTATTTCATGTTCTGTTAAGATGTATCTTAACTATTCTTGTCAACACATTGAACCAAGTGCAAGTTTTGTAGTTGTTTATTTAATAAAAGTATATTTTTCAGAATGACTTATGTAGTGTCTCTACTTGAGGTGGCTTACATTGTCCTACCAGATTTTGTACTACCAGACTTTTCCTTTTTCTGTTTTTAAAATGTGAGAGAGTAGGGATCAAGTTGTCCTACCACTGTATAGAATGTGTTTTATATTGCGTTTGTTTCTGGTAGTATAGACCAATTAGAATCAAAGTAAAGGATACTTTTTGAGTGACTTTTTAACATTTTTGCATATTTTTCTACAAGTCCGGTGATATCAAAATACATTATTTGAAAGTAATCCACACGCTTTTTGAAATGTATTTGGCCCAGCTAGTCCGCCATATTGAACAGTGGCCGATGCTGTGACGGCGCCAATGACGACTAGTCAAAATGGCGGACTAGCCGGGCCAGCCATCGCGCTTCTTTCCCCCAAACTCTTGAATCATGCTTGAATCACAGAATGCCAAATCGCGCCTCGCGAAAACAAAAACGCCAAATGATTGTTACAACACCAACATTTTCTTGAATAAATTAAGCGTTTTTTGACGAATTTTGAATGCCGTATGCGGATGTGCAAAAATTTGACATGGAGTAGGTGGTTTTATGAGCAAATTGGATGCCTCCGATTTTTACTGATATTTTTCTGAATTTAATGGCCGATTACGAATTAACTGACTTTTTTCCCTTTTTCCTCATGTAATAACCCTAAGCCAGCAAGTACAGTCTTCATGATGTGACTCATTGACCATTGACAAAAAATTCCGCCAGAATAGACGGGATACCACTTGTGACTGTCCTTGTTGACATGTTACAGGAGGACTAAAATACAACAAATTTCTTGTACTATGTTAAAATTGAATTTATTTTTAGAAATGCTACATACAGTCTTCACCAAAATTCCTAGAAAACGGAAAGGCTATAACTTAAGACAATATCCAATCATCAAATACACATGACAATATTTGAAAGAATATTATCCAAGTCTGTCATCAAGCAGATTTTGAAGCCAACATCTTCTTAAGCAGCCTCTTGAATGAACCTTGATGCCTTCCTTGCATCATCAAGGTAGGAATTATAAGAATTCCAAACTTCTGAATACAGCTAAATCAAACAAAACAAAAACAAACAAAAACGCTATTAAAAATAATTTGAATTTCAGCAACATTCCAATGAATTGTCAATGAAAAAGAGGTTCACCAGAAGAATGTAAAATCAGTATTGCTTGGTATTATCTCTTACCTTCTGATATTCCTCATCACTGTCAACTACTTTTTCCAACTCTAAACGAAGAAGTTCAATTGTTCTGATTGGCAGACAAACAGGACTTATGTTGATTCCTTTAAGACAAAGTTGATCTTTTCCAGCTTGTAAACATTCCAATGCAAGTGATCCAGCTTCTATTAAACGACCAGTTCCTAAAAGGAGCCTCAACAACTCGGATGAGTTTCTTTGCTATGGAACAAAAATACACACAGTTTCACTGTAGGTTGAACTCTCCAGGACCCTGCATTTAGAGATCCGCATTGGGTGAATCTTATGGACCAGACTGCCTGCCTGCTGTGTCCGACCCGAGCAGTCAAACGTGCTTACCCCACCTGAAGCCCATCACTATCCTAGAAGCTCTTTGGGTTTGCAAATAATTCAAAAGGAGTATGTTTTCAACCAACTAAATTCAAAATAAGACATTTAAATACCGCTTAGAACTTTTCTTAGAGTAATAAATGGCTAATCAGTCCCGACTTTCTCCAAAATATACAAATTTTTGCAGAGCGGCATGAAATAAGACATATATTTACCTTGTATGATGTAAGTAACCAATTGGGAAGGAAAACACCTAAGGCTAAAAGTCTGCTGGATACAGCCTTATGAAGCACAGTTTGCATACCCTCCTCACAACTCATTATGATAACTTCTAGCAAACGCCAAGCCAATTTAACGGGGCTACCTTCATCAATACCAAGGCCTGAAAGTAATATTTAGGTTAGAATTGCAAAATATGCACTGTCAACAACAAATACATTAGTCACAAAGGTTACCTCGTAAATCGTTTTCCGACAGCCACTCCCAAGCGGCTGTGGGGTCTCGATTCGTGCTCTCCATATTAGTAAGTCTTACACAGGCAGAAGCGAGACTTTCAAGGACTGGCTGAAATGGTAATTTGTGAGCTCTACACAATTTAATTGCTGCTTGATACATGCCAACTTGGGAGAGAACTGTAACTAGCTCACTGGGAGCAAGACGACAACCTACAAAAATTTTAAGCATGAGGAACAAAAGATCAACAAGGGGCAGTAAATGGCTGCCCATAAACCAACTAACCAGCCAGACAACCAACTGGAGAACATGCAAAAGTCCTCTCGAAAATCTCCGTACCTGTTCGTTTGTATCGGTCTGGAGAATGTCGCAATAATCTTAATCTGCACTGTACAACTTCATACTCCAAGCGAATATTTTCAATTTCTAAAACATCAACTTCTCTTCTCCACTGAGGCTTTTTTAGCTGCAAAAAAAGATATGACAACATACAAATACTGAACATGAAGCAACATTTTGAAAAAAATTAAGAGACAAAGAGATTCTGAATAGCCTCACACAAAAAAAATACCAAATAAAAAACGAAAAAAAATATAATAATTTGATGTGATCCAAAATTTACTCATGATATTTATTCAACTTATACAACTCTGGCATTATCATATGGTGAACAGTTTTCACTGCAACATCTAATGTATACTGAGCACTTACCTCCTCTCCATCATTACCACGTTTTGGGCTGATGCTAGAAGTTTCATCATCTGCTTCATTTGAGACCACTGGCTTAACAATCCATGCAAACTTTGGTTCCACAAGTTGAAGAGCATTCAAGCAAGCTAAGTAACACTTAGCTTGCCTTTCTGTCAATTCGGCAGAATGTGTTCCTTCACAGCCCAAGCGCATACCTTGCTCATACATAACACAAGCAGCTGAAACAAAAACTCTGCAAAATGAGTAGGAGTCATACAGAAACCTACTATAAGACTATGAGACGAAAATGCAACAGTACCTTTTCTATAATTTAATTTCTTGATGTGGAAGGCATACAGGAAGTTGTAAAAAGAGGGATTGCTAACATCCAAAGAGCGAGCTCTTGATTCAACAATACGTTCAAGGTCTTGAACAAGGTTTTCATAAGGAAATTCCACTAACAGATCCAATCTATGAAGTTCCAACAAGTTGACCACCAATTGCCGTAAACAATCAACACGACGTGCATTATCGGGATTCGAGTTCAGTGATTGATAGGCTTCCTGGTGATGTTCCAATCTCAAATGGTTCACAAATGCTATGGAGTGAAGAGTGGGCTGGAAGTTGTAATAAAGCAAAAATGTGTAAGTAAAGCAAGAAGTACTAAATGTCGACATTCTTATTCAGTTGTATTCTGTCTTCAGTAACTTACAAGATCAGGATCATCCCTCTCGGCCTCTTGAATAGCAATTTCAGCTAGTTGAATCACACAATCTGGGCAATTCTGCTGTTCAAACAATTGAATAATCTGGAAGAAAAGAAAAGGGGACACTTTAAAAAATTACACAGGTAACATTGCAAAACTTAACTGGTTAGAGAAAACAACAGTTGCAGTTTCGAGAGAGAAGGTAGCACTGTCAAACTAACAACAACCCAGGTGGAACTAGTTCAATACTTTTTAAGAATCTCTTTCTTGATTGGAAATGAAAGGGAAACTTGAATACTATACCTTCAGTAAATATGCGACAAGACGGCGACTATCTGAACTTTCTTCAGCAGATGCAGATATAATTGCACCTAAAAAGGCTTCATTCCTTCCTCTACGTTCATTCCTCAAACCACAAGAAGCAGCAACAAAAGAATCAAGAGCTTTGTGAGGTTCTCCCATATCCAAAAGTGCAGAGCCAAGCAAAAATTTTCCTGAAAACCAAAACATGAAAATTAGTCAAATTGAGACTTCCTTGAAATCAGAAAACAAATGTCGCAGACAGATGGGACATGAGATACTTACTTGAACAGATATTTGAGTTACACCACTTGCTCAAGAGACGAACGTACTCTTGCACAAGAAGATGCTGGCACGAAGACAAAAGAAATTCTGGGAAGATGAAGTGTTCTGATATTGGCCATCTGAGCTCTTACTAAGGTTAATCAACAAGAAGTAAAAGAAATGTCTAAGCGGTTATAATATTGAAGCCCAAATGAATAACGATGAATTCCGACAAAAAAAATATCGGTATTCTCAACTGATGCATCATGTTATGCACAATCAATTTCAGCATGCTTGATCAAGAGTATGTGAACAAAAATTATGTTGAGTGGCTAAACTGGTAACTGAAATCTCAAATCAATCATATAAATCTATTATAAAAAGTGACAAGACTTGTAGTAAGGATACATTAGCTGGGAAAGCAATGCCACAAATGTGAGGAGTGACAGATCCGCATCTGGCCCAATACAAGCTAACTGTTTGTGCACATGGCGCACACCGGCAGACTGAAGGAAAAGCTCAAGTAATGAGTATGACTTTTGCAAGGCTCGAACAGAGCCAAGGGCTGAGGCTGCAGCGGCAGCTGTGCCAGCTGCATCGCTGAGCTTCAGAAATGTCAATCTCTGGATACTAGTTTCCCTGGAATGAGAAAAGAACAGTAATGATAATAGATTACAGATAAAAGTATGTTTTAAAAATTCTTGTTTTGAATCTTAGGTACACTTACAATACATTAGGTTTGACAACTGGTGTGGCAGGAGTTTGGCAAATCCACACCATTACTGAGTAAGCCTGGGTAAGAGTAATTGTGCGAGGAATCAGACCATTTTTTAGTTGGTGGTGTACTTCAACAGGAAAAGATTCTTCTTTCATTTGGAGAAGAATGTATTGCAACAAGAGTAGGTTCCGGCATAATGAAAACCTGAGAAAGTTTACAAAACTCTTACACAACAGAAGCAATCTAACAAAAAGTACAGTGACAAGGAGGCATTTAAGAGTTCAACCATATTACAAACATACATTAATTATTTTTTTGGCGTTTGTTATTTACCTCATTACAGCAATCTGTCTTGTTGTTTCAGCAACAGTACTGATTCCAATATGACTGCTGAAGAGTTGGCTCACCAACAGCAGTTGACGAGCAACATCTGCAGCTGTTTCCAAATAAAGAAATGGAGTTGATAAGAAATCAAATTCAAGAACTATGTACATTACATAACACAATGTAAAAAAAAAAGAAAAAAGAAAAAGAAAAAAACACACAAAAAACTGATTTCTTACAAGGAATTTGATTAGAATTGAAGTCAACAATGGGTTGTAATACAAGATGTCTAAGAATGTACTCAATTGCAGCGGGGATGTTTTGTATTGTTCCCAGAGGTCCCTCAATGTTCAAAGGCTGACATCCAAACTCCTACAGAGAAAGATAAAATAGATCAACAGCAATAAAAAAAATCGCAACAAAAACAACAGAAACATGTGACTAAACAACTTTAAAAACTGCTATACCTCATTCATTGAATCACTGTTGATGAGATCATCTGCAAGCTTTTTGATTACTGTCTCAGGACACAGTGAGCGATACAGATCACGTTCAACACCTGACTTTATTTCCTCATTGAGGTACAGCTCTAATGAATTAATTACTTGAATTAAGTTTGAAACATCTGCGCCTGTTGAAACAAAATTTCATAAAATGAAGTAGGAAAAAATCCAATTTGAATTAAAAATGTGTTAGGACTTTGACACATTAAAAATCTAATGTTATTTTCTTCTGGTTAGCTAAGTTTTCAGATTTCCTAAGTATAATGAAGAAGGAAAAGAAGAACATAATAAGTCCAATAAACTGACTGTCCTGCACAAGTCCTGATGTAAATAACAACTCCAATGAATCCATAGGCCTCAGAAGTGATACGTAAGCCTTATTAACAAGAGCAACGCCTGAAGTTGTAGAAATGTTATTATGGTAAGAACCACTGTGGGCCAAAAGAACTAATCCAATAGGGCGACTTCCAGACAAGTGGTACTGAACGCAGCATGAATAGAATTTTCCCCAACACCTGTCAATCAGAAATACAAATTCAGATAGTATATTCAAAGCAATAGCTTCCTTCAGAATTAAAAATAACATGTTAACTTGGACCAAACTGAAGTTAAAATCACATAAAGTTGACAGCAAATTAAACACACCTGTTGGCAACTTCAACATAATCCTCATCATATACTTCATTCTGAATTTCGAGATACTCTTCATCAGAGAATTCATTTTGAATTGCAGCCTCTACAGCCTGACAAACTCTCTCCTTGAGAATTGATGCTGATGCTGTTATTTCATTCATGACTGGGATTTCAGGTGACCGACAAAAGATCTGAAAATGTAAAAAGATGATAGGAACAGAGCTCAAGGTTGAAATAATTCATACAGTTTGAATTATGACCTACACTTAAGGCTTTCATTATAACAGGCAGCGAAAATCTTCCTGGATGAAATATATATGAAACATATGCTTGTCTGGGATCGGTCATTAAATCATTTATGACAAATTCTCTATCAGGACCAGGTTCCAACACAGCTGGCCTCCAGAATGCATCTTCACGATAATTTGACATGGAAGGATGTAAATTTACAGTTGATACAGCAGGGTCCCCTTGAGTGTTGCGCCAGACAGCCCATAGCTGACTCTGACATAATGCAAAATCTACAAGGTCTTGGCCCTGCAAGAATAAATACAGAGATTATATAAAATGACAACAGTGGGAAATGCTGGGAAGCTACAACACCAAATCTCTACAAAATATTTTATTTCATCTTGTTACTTTGATGTTTCATATTGTGTAGCGTTGAGGGTATTGTAGCTTCCACAGTACAGTTAAGAAAAATCCACCGAGGGTAATAAAACTTACTGATGGAGCATGGATATTAAATAGACGAGTTGGGCGGAAACTTCCAGAAAAATATGTCACTTGCAAAACTACAAACTGACACTCCGTAGAAAAACAGAGGAACACTCCTAACAAAAGTTCATTTTCACTACCCACAGTTCCAACAGCCTTCTTTAGAACATGACTTTGGGCACCTTGAGTCAAAGATTTTCCTTGTTCCCCTACATCATCAAGGACATCTGAGACTGACACGCACTGCCCCCTGCTACAAGACCATATTCGTAACTGCCCACTTCGGCCAAGACTAAACAAATATGTGTCTGATCCAAATGAATGCAAAGTCATACTAGCTACAACATTCTCTTCGCTAGGACGACCCCGCAAAGCTCCAGTTAGAGAGAAAAGGCGTGAGGTAAGTGATTCCTGTTTCAACTCTTGAGTAGCTACAGTGCCATTATTGCCATTGTGCCTTGCCAGTAGAATAGTTCCGTTAGAATATGCCAGAGCAAAAAGGGCTTCGTTGTTGGAGCAGAGCCATGATGCTGATGAGTATGGCATCAGAGTATCTGTAAAGGAAAAAAGATTATTGAAATTTATATGAAAATTTAAGTAATCAGGTTTAATGTAAGAAGCAAATCAAATGTTTCTTTTCTTTGAAATAAACTTACTAGTGGCACTGTTGCTAATGACATAAAATGTAGCCGGATCACGAGCATCTGGTGCATTTGCAAGTACTGATTGGACGTTTGACTCAGGGTGCTGATTCCAAATATAATCCTGAAAACAGACATAAAGTAATTACATTTCAACCAAAACGTTAAGAAGATGAAACATTACGGTTTATCAAATGTCACATACCTGTCTACCACCTCGATCATGATAGGGAAATTTCAGTCTGTGAACACTAGATACTGTGCACACAAGGACAACAATACCTTGAAGAGTTTCGTGTATAGTTAATCCTTCGAGAACAGGGGAATCTTGAAACCTGTAACGTACTTGGTTTCCAATCAGGTTTACATCTAAACTGTGCTCAACAAGCTCAAGTACATCATCGTACAAGCGCCTGGAAGAAAGAATTGGGAAGAATAGTAGGAAATTAAGACAAAGATGTCCAACATAAAAGAGTCAAAAGGATTCAAATAAATATAATGAAATGGTCTTCAACCAACCAATAAATAAAGCGATTTCGACCATGGGGCCTAGAAGGATCTTTGTAACTATAGCCACCAGCTCTCTGTGGCACTTTGATATCTTGAAGGGTGCTTTGCGTTCCACCTAAATGAAATAACATCCAATGAAATAACAGTCGCAGGCACAATGTTATCTTACTGCATTAAGGTGGGTTTACGCTCATTGTGTCACTGGCGACAAGTTGTAGCCTGGTGGGAGAGAGGTGAGGAGGGCCACAGCTACCTTCATCCCCCTTCTCCCAGCAAACTACAACTTGTGGCCAGTGACACAACGAGCGTAAAACCACCTTTATTGTGAATTACATCCGGATTTTTTTAATTCTTTTTTTTATATTATTTTGATGAGTGCAAAGAGCCTAAGTCAGAATAGTACACACAGTCACAGATATTTTTAGAGGAGGCGACGATCTTTGTAATAGGCTGTTATGTTATTAGTACAACAACAATCGCGCAAGGTTAGGAGCACCACGGTAATCCAATAATATTAATAATATTTATGTATAATTTGCTTAAACGCGCCGCAAATTTTAAAGATATAACAGTAGCATCCAAAAGTCTTACAAATTCAAAATTTTAGTATCAAAACCAATGCGCATTGTAGACGAAATGGTTATCAGTAAACACGACCGGTGTCATTTCTTACTAAATGAATGTACCTGTGTTTAAAATGAAGTCTTTCCACTTATCGGGCAAGGTTTGATCGGGTATAACTTCCCGATAGCAGGGACGAACTTGATCCATCGCACAATACTGTGATACGCAATATACGAGGCAATTATGAAATGATTAATTAACCCACAACCGGTGCGGTTGCGTACGGTTGCGCGGCAGACGTTTGTGCGAATGGTGAAGGGTGAGGGGTGAGGGCAAGGGTAAGGGGAGGTGGGGTTGTCGACAAGCGAACTTTGCGGTTATAAACGGGCGTTTGTGAAAATTCCGTCGTTTCCTACTGCGCGACAGAGATTGCTATTTATTGGTTGTTACTTTTGAATTTGTAAATCATTCTCGTACACAGGCTCAAATATTAAATTTTAAGAAATTAAAGTGATTTTTGAAAAAAGTCGTCTGCTGCATACGTATCGCCAACTGTGAAAGCCAGATTTCCACAACAGAAATCTATTATATCAAATTTTTCCTAATATATTTCTCAAAGTAGAAATCATATAATTGTATATCATAAGTACCATGTCACTTTTTGACAACGCTTTCGCCAGCAAGTGGTAATATTTCAAATTATAGACTATATATTTATTTCTAAACATTTCTGTTTGTTGTAGTGTCAATTTGTCTTGATTAATGGCCGTAGAAATAATTCCTTAAATTTTTGTTAATAGTTTTGCTCTCTGCGACGTGTTTGTTGTCATGTTTGTCACTTTCTGATCTTTTGAAACTGAGTACGAAACAATAAGACGCATCTGAATTGCATTTAATCCGTACTCGTCCATTACTGGTGACCTGAGACAAGAAAATGATCGCTGTTGGGAAAACCTGGTTGGTAGAATTTCTTCACTTTCATGTGTATTTAATCCTCAGATCTCGAAGTGCAATTCTGTGCATTTCAATACCGAGTCTTGTGTCTGGTTGGTCTTGATCCCAGAAACTCGCCCATCGCTCTGTTATTGGATCGTGATATATTTGTCTGTGTCAAGGTCAGGTTATAGCCCAGTATTACGTCTCCTACGTCCGAATCGATTCTAGCTATTATTGTCATAATTTCAATTGTTTCAAAACGTTCTGATAGTCCCCCGTTAGATTTTAAACAACATCATTTCCTGCGTTTCATTTTTTGTCCAAGACTGACAACATACTTGAAAATCTGGTTGGGCATGTAGTACACCTGATTCAGCGTAGCTCTCCACCAGGTTGTCATTTTTGTTTCTTAAACAACTAACTTAACTTTGACCCTTATCGTGATTAAATCTATGTCTAACTTTCGATTGGCTGATTGATGTTATACATTTTCAACACAGTCATATATTTTTTTATTTCAGTTGATGATTGCTGCAGTGACATACACGAGCCGGAATATATGTCATGGGGCATAAAGCTAAGGTCTCTCCAAATTTTGACAGTTCTTTTGGTCTTCTCTACTACATTTGCTTTTCTAGTTAACTTCATTGGCATTAATGTATGCGGTGCTGACCAGTGTGGCACATTGGATGTTAGAAAAGGCTTTTGCACCTCTTGCTTTCGGTACTACTTTTTATTTGCTGAAATTAAGTGAAATCAGGTCGATAAAGATGTAAAGTTATGTCATTGCGTTCCCCATTGGTGAATTTTGGAGCCACCAGTATTCATGACCTGTCATGACCCATCTTAATCTAAAAATATACAGAGAAACAATTTTATGGGTGATAATTGTATCCGACCACTAGCAACTCATATTGAACATTTTTGCTGATTTTGTGTATTTGTCTCATTTTCCGAATACAGCAAAATACTTTTGTCAATGCTTTTTTTGGTATGCATCATTCGCTTAAGATTCACTTGTACTTGTCTTGTAATGTGCGTCTACAATTTTTGTAAAAACTTGGTCAACTTCATAATCCCTTAGAGTTAGTTGATAAACATGCTTCGAATAATGTTGATTGGAACAGTTGAGTGTTTCCTAGAAAGTCATTTGTATACGCGAAGGTTTTCTGTCACATTTATGACGGGATTCCAAGGGCCTATTCACTTATGTTTTGAAAACTCAGACTTTCAATTAAACTCAGTCAAAGTTGACTGCCCACTTAATTTAATTTGCTCACTTCAGTACAAATTGTATATTAGCCATTCTAAGGATATATGTTTTATGGCTTCCCTCAAATTTTTAGTTGGCATTTTAAAAATACTATGAGAGGTTCAAAAATATAATATTGCTTCGTGTCCTCTTTCTCACATCCAGTCTGCACCTAATCAATCAATAATCTTATGTCTGTTATTATAGTATTTATCATTTATTGGAGTGTAGAACAAAATGTTATCATCTATTATTCCAAATTGTCAGTTGATGTACACCTTGGGACTTACATGTTTTTTTTCCTGTTCTGAGGATAAATAGATATTTTATTCATATATGTAACATACTTACAGTAGCAGTGGTTTTCTGGCCTCTTGTGAGGATGAATTCTGAGTAATGTGCTTTTTTGTTCTTTTTTGTTGGTATTTTTCAGTTGCAAGTCTGGTGCATGAGCTTTTCTTAGTCTCACCTATCTTCGACCGTAACACATATTTATACCTGTCCACTGCTGCCGCCACTGGTTGATGGCCGGTTACTTCAACCACTCCATCTCGCTCATGTCGGGCGATGCCCCATCTGTCCTGAACGGATCTGGTGACTCTTCTCGTCACAATATGCGTGAATCCTCACCACTCCAGATCTTTGTGAAAGCAAAGAAAAAGATTAATGACATTTTCATAGAAATAGAGGATTACATAAAAGATACAGTCAGATTCACAAAAGGTGGGTAACGGTGCCATGTTTTGTATTTTTTTCTTCGATTTGCTGTTAAGTACAATGTTTATAAAATAGATGTTTAACTCATATTTTTCATGTAAAAACAATGTCTTTTAAATTTGAATTTTAGGACTCCAAGAAAAAAATAGTGTTTTAGAAGCAGCACAAGCAGAACAAGTCGCTAGTTACGTCCAGAAAGTGCAGGGCATCAGAGATGTTTTGACACGTGATCATATGAAGGTAGCCTTTTTTGGCAGGTAAGTGAAGAGATATTGGAACTATCACCTATTTAGATGCCCTATGCCCCCCAATCCTAAACAAAAGGTACCTGAACGTACCTTTGTTGTCAATTATAGTTTTTGAGTTGTTCTAAAGCATAGTTTTATTTATGCTTCAGAACAAGTAATGGCAAAAGCACTGTCATAAATGCTATGCTTCGGGAGAAGATTTTACCAAGTGGCATAGGACATACCACTAATTGCTTCTTGCAAGTTGAAGGCTCTGACAATGATGAGGCTTACTTGCTTGCCGAAGGTTCAGGAGAAAAGCTGAATGTAAAGGTATGTGATGTCATTACTATATTCATAGAATATCATTCTGTTTGATTTGATTAGTGCCAGCCATCTCCTCTTCTGTTTCAGTCTGTCAAACAATTAGCTCATGCTTTATGCAAGGAGAAACTGAATGAGAGCACCTTAGTACGTATTTTCTGGCCGAAAGAAAAGTGTCAGCTTTTACGTGATGATGTGGTCCTCGTCGATTCTCCGGGCATAGATGTTTCACCTAACCTCGATGATTGGATTGACAAACATTGTCTTGATGCTGATGTTTTTGTGCTTGTTGCTAATTCAGAAAGTACTCTTATGGTGACGGTAAGTATTCATGATAGACAAATGAGATGGAGTTAAATACAAGGATTTTCCTAACTAGAAAATTCGAAGTAACATTGGTATCAGCCCTAGTTTGCTGTAAATGAAATTGTGATGGATATCATACTTCCGATAAGTTTGTTAGAAGCTACCTTAATGCACGAATTAGAATCTGGCCATCACTTAGCATGTTCAGAGAAACGGTGGTGAGAAATTTTCTTTCACAATTTTTGTTGATTTCATATTTTACTGTTCCAGGAAAAGAATTTCTTTCATAAAGTGTCAACAAAACTGTCAAAGCCAAATATCTTTATCTTGAACAATCGATGGGACGCCTCTGCCTCTGAACCAGAGTTTCTTGATCAAGTAAGCAACTTATCTTTTATTTTGCATGACCATTCCAATATTTAAATTTTATTCGAGAATTCATATGTTAGTGGGACTTGTTCTTGGATTATTGATTACAATATGCTGTCATTAATATTCTGAAGATCATAAAGAATAATTTGTAAAGTAATTCAGTCCTTATACCTGACAGTCATCATTGCTGGGTTAATGCTTCTTTTCTATTGTCATAGTTCAGTAATCTCCTTCACGTACATGTATAAGAAAGACAGTCTATCAACAACACTTTTAGCTCAGCAATTTTTTTATTGTTATTATTATAATTTTTTTTTTGTGTGTGTGAGTATTTTTATGTTGCAGCCTTATAATCTGTTAGAGATTTCGTGTTTATAAAAGTCTATTGCATTTGCTCTTAAACTCAATATGAATGCCACAGCCTACTTTTGTATTTACTTATTCTTCAACTAGGGTTCAAACTTAAAATTCGTTCTTTTGCTGCATTGGTATGCATGTTTAGATCTACCAAAAAGTCAGTATTTCTATCCTAGCACTATTACACTCTGCATTTCTGTGATTCTTGTGATAAGTAAATAGTACTGTTGTTATATTTTCCTCGGCCGTATGAAGTGCATTTAAGCTTGAGATCTGCAACACCCGCAATCATAATAGAATTTGCCTGCAAGACTCCCTTTTTAAAATGAAACCTGTGGATGTTAATGCAAAAGCCATTGAGCAGCCTTTAAACCATTTTAGATTTAGAATTTAAACTGTTTTTGAGAGATTGATACTAGTGAAGTGACTTAGTTACAAACTGTTTTTTAGAACAGAGAAATTTTTAAATACAAATTTATTCCCTGGTCAAAAGACTTAGTTACAGACTGTTTCTGAGAACAGCAAACCTTTTATATTTCTTTAACAATTACAATGTACTGTTATGAATGTGAGTTTGACAACAGTACAGTAGGGTCATATTCTGTAAAGAGATAATTTGAGGCTATGCGAACATCTTGAAGGCATTTTAATCTACTAACTACCTTTGTTTGTTTTTGTTGATGCCTTCCTTTAAGACTCTCAATGTGACTAATGAGGTAAGAACAGGCATGGTACCATTTTAAGTAAAAGATGCATAATCCTCTCTTAAAGTCAGTATTTGAAATTGCTTCATTATCTAGAGCAAAGAATGCAGAATGCCTTTGGTGCAAATTATCTTGTGCTTTATTAATGTTTAAGCTTATGTTAAATTTGAGAGAAGATTAACAAAACCTGTGAAGATTTAGAATAATTCAGGAATATTTTAAAAACTTTATAAATCTTTTTCATCGAAAAATTGTTGCATTGACCATCTTTTTACTGATTGTTTATTTCTTTTTTAAAAGAAAACGAAGTTATATACTTACAATGAATCAGCAAGACCGCATGGTCACTGAGCAGTTGTGATTACTGATGGCGCTACTAAAACTAAGGAGTAGTGAGACCATGCTAATTATCGTTCTTGTTGTTTTGCTGTGTTATCAGCCAGCTTTTTGTTTTGTTGTATTGACCTAGTTAGTACTGGAACTTCTGTATTCATATTAGAGCGCTCGGTAGTGATAACTGCACCAAGCAAATTTGTTTTTTTTGTTCACATTGTTAAGATGGAGACTTGAATAGTCAAATTAGAGCTTTGAGTTGTGGTGATTGCATCAAAAAGAATTACATGGTCCTAAGCCTTGAGTTTTTCTTGTGTTCGATAATCAGGGTACTATTGTTTCTTTGACACATTAATCTCATGTTGTAGATTTGTGTTCTGCTGTAGAGTTCTTTTGACCCCTTTTTTTACACCTTACACCATTACTTTAATTCCATACCTTCTTAATAACTTCATGTTTGGAGATGAATTTGAAGAAAGTTTATGACGTATATTTTAGGTTCGAGCTCAACATCTTGAAAGAGCATTGGAATTTCTCGTGAAAGAATTAAAGGTGTGCTCACAGAAAGAAGCTCAAGAGCGAATTTTCTTTGTGTCGGCAAAGGAAGTTCTGCAAGCTCGATTACATGAATTGGAAGGATTACCAGCACACAGTATGTTTCCATCACATCATCATTTTCCATTAATTGTGAGGTACTGTGCCGTATTGAAATAGACCATCTGAACTTTCTTACAGCTGGTGCACTTGCTGAAGGTTTTCCTAATCGATACTTCGAGTTTCAAGATTTTGAAAGAAAGTTCGAAGAATGTATTTCCAAATCTGCAGTGAAGACTAAATTTGATCAGCATTCTCAGAGAGGAAAACTAATTGCAACGTGAGTTCTAAACTAAAACAAGAAGTGATTTTTGAAAAATTTCAACCATTTTATCTTATGTTTTATCCTGATTTTTGTCACTTCTTCTTCTTCTTTTTTTTGTGGTTTGATGGTTTTAGGGAAATTCGAACCATTATGTCTGCCATTTACGATGAGGCACAAAAGTTGAAAGAGGCTAAAAGTAGAGCAAGGAAGGAAATGAGAGATAAGCTGAACTTCACTGAACAGCAGTTAGATGCACTTACTCATGAAATGAAAGACAAAATTCATGAAATGGTGGATGATGTTGAACAAAGAGTTAGCAAAGCTTTGAGTGAAGAAATCCGGCGCTTGTCTACTCTCGTTGATGAGTTTTGTGTTCCCTTTCACTCTGAGCCCTTGGTTCTTAATGTTTACAAGAAAGAATTGCATGGCCATGTTGAAAATGGTCTTGGCAGTAATCTCCGTGCTAGACTCTCTACTGCCTTAGCCATGAACATTGAAAACAATCAACGTGAAATGACAGGTTGGAACCCTTAGAACTTTTCATGGTTTTGCTATTGACATTGTTTTTTTGTTTTGTTTTTTTTTAAATTGGTTATTTCCTTGCTTTCTAGAACGTATGGCATCATTATTACCTCCAGAGAAAAAGCAGTTGCTTTTAAGTGTACTTCCACGCAGAGAACCATTTGAAATTTTATACCGTCTGAATTGTGACAACCTATGTGCTGACTTCAAAGAAAATCTCGAGTTTCGATTTTCATGGGGTATTACTGCTCTTATAAGCCGCTTCTTGGGTAAAGATGGCCACAAAGTGGCTCTTGCCAACTATAATTCACATGTAAGTACAGAAACACTGATGGACATTTATTCAAAATATTACAGTGCCTAAAGCAATTGCTCTTTCTACTTACCACAGGTTGGTTCAGGTCTAATGTCGCCGAATGATTCAGTGGATAGCAACATGGTTGCCTATGGATCAGGAAGCTCCTCTCTATCAAGGATCGATGATTGGTCTATGCCCTCAAGGATTGCTCTTGCATCGATTGGCTCTCAAGGAACTATGGGTGGTTTAGTGATCGCCGGATTTGTAAGTTCGTCATCCTAGTTGTTTCTCTAATTTTCCCGTGATCTGATATTATGGTTTGTGCTAAGAATTTACTACTTTCAAATGTGTGGTCTCTCACCATTATTCATAGCTTTTTAGTAATTTTGTTCGGTTTAACTTGATTTTCAGATGTTGAAAACAGTAGGTTGGCGGGTAATAGTAGTGACAGGTGTTGTGTATGGTTGCCTGTATATGTATGAGCGTATGACATGGACCAACAAAGCAAAGGAGCGGACTTTCAAACGCCAATATGTGGAACATGCTACACGGAAACTGAGGCTCATTGTCGATTTAACCTCTGCTAATTGTAGTCACCAAGTTCAACAGTGAGTTTTCTGTTCTTAATCAACTCTTACACTTTCTTGTTTTTAAATTGAAGTAGAATGCACCATGTATCTTGTATTTTGTTTGTTTAGGGAACTCTCCAGTACATTTGCTCGACTATGCCACTTGGTAGATGAAACCAGTAAAGAAATGGATGTTGAGTTGAAAAAACTCGATTCGGAGGTTCTCACGCTTGAGGAAGCTGCAAGTTCTGCAAAAGTGTTGCGTAATAAGGCTAATTATGTTACAAAAGAATTAGAAATGTTTGATGACGTGTATCTCAGAACCGATAACTAACTGTTTTCTGGTTTTGATTTCTACCGAACTGTTGTGAAATTGATATAAAGTAGTCATTTATCATAGAAACATTAATACCTATCATTTCGTTCTTTTATCTGCTTTGTTGTTTTGGTTTCTTTCACTTGAATATTGTTAGTTTACTAAGCAGAGAGAAGGCTAAGAATTCAGAATGATAAAATGTACATGTTGGTCATAACAGTCATGTCACTGTCCTGGATTTTGTTATCAATAATGTCCCATGATTGTTAGTACAATTAATAGGTAGGAATTAGTATTTTCTGTGATTCCTTAGTAATTAGCTTGATTTTTTAATTATTTTCTTTTTCCCCCTGTTGGAAATATTTATAATTTTTGGCTTCATTCTTCATTTTGCTATTGTTTTAGGGGACGTCTGGTACCTCTTTAACAGTGCAAGTCAGCATTCATCAATTTGTATTGTCTTTGGTTGTTATCTTAGTTATAAATTGTATCAATTTCTTATCATTGATTTTTCTGAACATCATTGATTATATTGTTTGTTTGCTGGCAGGTGGTATGACATGATCATTTTATTTATCCTGCTTTGAACACAACTTGTTCTCAATTTTGACTCACCATCAACTGATGACAGACACACCATTCAAATGTAATTGAATTCATAATTTAAGGAAGATTGCTGCTCTTGATCCCGATTTAAAGAATATTTGTTTTAGTGTTCTTTTTAACAGTTTCTTGTCGTTGGTGGTCACAATTGTTGTTCCATGTTTCCATCCTTCTGTTTTGTATGATGTGATGTTAATTAAACTTGTTATATGACAACATATTTTTATATTTATTGTCCTAAATCAATTCTCTATATGAAGTGGTACTCTTCACCATTACATCAATTGAAACTTGAATCACAAATGCTGTATATATGGTACGGCTAATGTACGGTCGCCGGTGACTCTTAGGACTAGCCGGCTTAAGTTAGGACTAGCCTGCTAATGTGGTCGGATGTTCAACATTAGCCGACCCGCCCAGCTCATCTCAGCCACTCCCTTTAAATGTGTAGATCATGTCTTTCTAAACAAAGTTCTCACAAGAGGAACAATGTTTCATTAATTTTCTTTCAAATTACAACACAGCTAATTGAAATATGTATATATTTTCCATTAGTAAACCAATAAATCTAGTAACAAGTGATCACCACAAAATATAATTAATTTTAAAAGTTTACATTATTTACAAAATACACTTTCCTAGTGTAATATTTTTTCTAACTATGCTTGGAACAACAGAAATTTCGAGCCCCTAAGATAATCAGCACCACATTGTATCATAGCCAGCAAGTCCTCCCGGTACATCTTAAATTATTTTATAAATCCTCTTGCCTGAGACAACCCAGAACCTCATTTTCATCTATCACTGAGACATAGAGTAATCTATTGAGGAAAGAAGTACACATGAAGGGCAGAGCAATAACATAAACCTTAAAATAGCTTGCTGCTTTCTAATTTGAAACTAAAATTAGAATGTACTCTAATGCTTTGAAGTTTGTTCTAGAATTATAGTGGGAAGAGGTCATGTAGGTCATCTATCTTAAAACTGTAGATAATATATGCTAGCAGCCAAGAAAAAGGTGATGCAAACAAAATTATCATGTCAAAATCAACAAGGAACACACTCAAAGGCTCGAACATTCCAATCATCACAGCATTTACTGTTACAATTTCCCATGTCCACTATGAAGCTGTAACAGATTCTGTATTGCTTAGTAAAAAATGCCTCCTCTGAGGAAATGTATATAATAAACCATAAACAGAATGATACAGCATGATAATTTTTAGGTTTCAAAAATTTACATGACATCACATGCTCAACCACTGAGGCGTGAGTAGTGACATAATACAATTAAATAAAAAATACACTTTACAAGATAAGATCGGCGCCACATAATTGAGCTGAGAACACAATCTATGTGTTTCTGCATGACAAACCTAATGTGCGTACTAGTGAAAAAAGATTCCTGAGAGAATAGAGGTGAAGCAATTTACTGTATCAAAAAGAGCATCAAGCATAATACATAACAGAATACAGATGTGAAGAATATCTATTGGAAATATTTTTTCAGGATTGGTTGGGACTCCATCTGACCCACTGAGATTAAAATACAGTGATCTTTCATACCCTATTCGTACAATCACATTAGTAGTCATGCTTAGAAGACAACTTAAGATACATTGAGAGGGCAAGAGAACAGGAATTACAACGTCCATCTGGGAATTACGACTGACCTTTCTATTTATCCTACATTTAGGTAAAAACAAAAATGTTCTTCAATCACTGCCCCTCGAGACTGCTCAAGAGATACCTTTTAGATATTTTCTGCCTCCATCTACCATGCGTCAAAAAGTAACTTTTACAATCACTTACACCATTCAAATTTAAGATGAAAAGTTAAATTTTACAGGCAAAGGAGCACAATCTTTGTAACATGCAGTACAGTTAAATAAGCAACCTATTCAATGCGGTGACTCCAAATAGTAAATTATACAACAAACTATAAGAAAGAAAAAAAATGTATCACAGCACAGTCATCAAGTACAGGATTACTCATGACCATTACAAATCTGGAGACTATTACTTTGACTAATAATCAATCGCCCATTCATTTTCTTGCAAAAATGAATCAACTACTTCTTTCATAGCAAAATTTGGAATTAATTGATCTTGTGTTAACTTGACTCTTGTTACTGGATCAAAATGGCCAACTCTCTGAAACAAGTAATCATAACACATCGAGTCAAATAAATTCCATAGCACAATGCATTTCAAAACAGTTAGGAAGATATGCATATAGTGGAAGACAAGAAGACCTACCTGCAAATGCTCTTCAATATCTTTTCTCTCATATGTAATGCCACTTGGTGTAATGACAGGTTCACTGAGAATTTCAAAGCTGATTTTACCACAGAGGTGATCCGGAACCTCACGTTTCTGTCAAATATGAATAATTCAAGCAACTTATAGAACAATGATGTAAACAAAAAGTAGCATCATTTTTCAGGATATATCTACTCACCCGTCGTCTCTCATCAACTTTGGAGAACAAAGATCTCAACTCACTTGTATTATTTTCCTAAAAGAAAATAAAATTGTAAATTAAAGCTATGAGACCAGGGGGTGAAAATGAAGAAATAAGGAAAATTACATACAAAGGACACTTACACACTGGCGTTCTAACTCTTCTATTTTAGTTTGAACCTCAGATTCTGAGAGCCCAGAGCTGTCTCTTACTTTCTCCACTTGTCGCTGAGTGTCTTCGGCCATAAGTCGATTTAGATAGGACTGAAAAATAATATAATATAGAATTAATGTTGCTTCCTTGCATCCTTGGGTGGTTTAGCTTCTTTGAGCTAAACAAACTGATATCCCCAAGCAAGGGCACACACTTGTTAGCTGAAAAGTATGTCATTAAGATAATTTTCAGCTAGAAAGTAAGTTGAAAAAATAATTTTCAACTAGACTTTCGGTTAAAAAGATAATTTTCAGCTCAACATTAGGTTAGAAAGAAAAAAGGGACAAACACTACCATGAGTTCTATTTCCTGAGTAATTCTCTTCTCTTCTTTCAAGTTCCATCTTTTTTTTCGAGCAGAACGCAATTGGCTTGCTATTTCATCTCCAAAATTAAGTTTTTGTTCTTTGGCCAGGTCATTTGCTGAAAAATGAAAGAAATGAGAACGATTTCCATACTTAAGAGAATTACAGCAAAAGTATGACGAAGATAAGTTCTATGCTCAATTCTTACACCAGACTAAATAAGCACGTCAATACGGGTGCCAAAATTTAAATTTTTTCTTCCTAAAATCAAGAAATAATTGATGGAACACTAACTCACCTCTTTGTAAATGCTTGATGGCTTCATCATAGTTCTCCAATTCCGATAATGCCTGTCCAAGGAAAAAGTGTCCCTTGACAAGCGTCGAATCTACATCGAGAGCTCTTCTGCTATCTTGACAAGCAAGTTCCCATCGTTTCAATTTGAGATGACACAATGCACGATTTGTGAAATAAGTGGCCATTGTTGGGTTTTTAATCTAATAGAGAAACAGTGAGAAATTTCAGTAATTAATGATTGCAAATATCAAGCAAATAAATCAAATACAATGATGAAATTCCAGAGCTAACAGTTAAAAAGAAGAGATTGGTGTGGGGACTGAACTGCTTTCCTCATTCAAAGTAACAATACATGGAAAAAACAAAGGTCAGTAGAGGAGGCCTCAATTGGTACCGATGAATGGATGAGCAGAAAAATAATAAAATCTTACAAAACATGAAGGAAATACGCACAATTGCTTTTGTATAGCAGCTGACAGCATCGTCATACTTTCGCTGTTCAAATAGTCGATTGCCCTGCTCCTTGAGTTCTGTGTCAGTAAGGTTCGCAGTAGAGTATGTGTATTTACTCATTGCGATAAAGTTTCGAAACGAAAACAAGCAACAACCTACGCTGCCAGAGCAGGCGATAGGGACCACAATAACCACAACAAAAAGCAATTGGTAGCAATCGACTCGTGTTTTGCTTTGATGCTTTTGGTGGTAGGTGTGTGGCAGTGTGTGAGTGTGAATACGAATTTCGAGCGAGCGCTGCCTCCCCTGCATCCCTTCTCCTTCCTCTCTTTTCCACGAAGCTGAAGCTAGCCCCCCTGTTCCCACGAGTGATGTTCCCGGCTCCTCGGAAAGAGACTAGCGCTGCCTAGG
>CABIKL010000144.1:0-29913 GCA_902196195.1 Aptinothrips rufus | reverse complement strand
ATTAATGAGTAGATGGCTCCGCTCGGCTGTCAACCTCATTTGAAACTCCCTCCTACGACTAGCGGCCAGCGGAAGCAAGCGGCAGCCTTTACAGAGCCAAGATGGCAACACTGGGCAGCGAGACGCCCCTGTACGCCACTCTATAACTTTGCTAAGGAATAAATAAAATACTAAGTTTACCCTGAATTCTCTCTGCCTCCTGATTTAAGCCTCCTGGACCCGCTTGTCGAAAACCCAACAATATAGACAAATTAAAATTAAAGTAAATAATACTTTTTAAGTGACCTTTTAACCTTTTTGCATATTTTTCTACAAGTCCGGTGATATTACAATACATTATTTGAAAGTAATCCACACGCTTTTTGAAATGTATTTGACTTTGACGCCGGCATCAGCTGCACTAGTTCGCAGTTCGGTCTTCCTGACCCCCAAGTTGAAAAGTCCGTCCAAAAATTCGGTTTTTGAGCTATCTTGAATGATTTTCAGAACTGATAATTAGTACAGCTTTTATCTGGCTGAGTGGCTAGCGGAGTCGTTTTTCGGGACCAGAGGTTCAGAGTTCGAATCCCCTCTATTTGCAAATTTTCGATTTTTCTGACGATTAAAGTTGCTCCTCTTGTGGATAATTCGAATTTCGGTCCGAAACAACGAAAATTTCAACCGTTTTCTCGAATTCCTAACCGTTTCGGAGATATAGCACGTTTTTGTTTTCGCGAGGCGCGATTTTGCATTCTGTGATTTAAGAGTTTGGGGGAAAGAAGCGCGAACGCTGGCCCGGCTAGGCCGCCATATTGAACAGTGTCCGACGCTGTGAAGGCGCCAATGACGACTAGTCAAAATGGCGGACTAGCCGGACCAGCGTTCGCGCTTCTTTCCCCCGAACTCTTGAATCACAAGATGCAAAATCGCGCCTCGCGAAAACAAAAACGTGCTATATTTCCGAAACAATTAGGAATTCGAGAAAACGGTTGAAATGTTCGCCCTTTAGTCTCCAAAATTCCAATTTTCCACAAGAGGAGCAACTTTAAACGTCAGAAAAATCGAAAATTTGCAAATAGAGGGGGCTCGAACTCTGAACCTCTGGTCCCGAAAAACGACTCCGCTAGCCACTCAGCCAACAAGACGAACATATTAAAATGAATTTGGAACTTCATACGATTATAAAAGCTTGAACTACTAACCAGTTCTGATAATCATTCAAGATAGCTCAAAAACCGAATTTTTGGACGGACTTTTCTACTTGGAAGATCGAACTGCGAACTAGTGCAGCGACATGATGCCGGCATCAAAGTCAAATACATTTCAAAAAGCGTCTGTATTACTTTCAAATAAAGTACTGTAATATCACCGGACTTATAGAAAAATAGGCAAAAATGTTAAAAAGTCACTTAAAAAGTATTATTAACTTTCATTCTAATTTGTCTATACTACCAGAAACAAATTCAATTTAAAACACATTCTATACAGTGGTAGGACAACTTGATCCCTACTCTCTCACATTTTAAATACAGAAAAAGGAAAAGTATGGTAGTACAAAACCTGGTAGGACAACTTAAGCCACCTCCAAAATTGCCTGAGCCCAAAACATTTGTTAATATAGGCTGAAAATTTTAAAACCTTCTCGAGTTAATTCCTGCCCTTCTAGTAACTCGCTTCACCCACAACATTTATCTATTTTCAATACAGGATTTTAGAGAAATAAAAGACTTAAACTCAGGAAAGTTGTGTTAAATAATGCAATTTATTAGTTCCATAAAGCAAACATTGACTGCACATTTATGAGCTAAGGCACTTCGATCTTAAAATGGTAAACAGGAAAAGTATTGCCAACAATGACTAGATGGTACTTCATTTTAAAAAGAAACTAGAAAGAAAATCTAACTGTTTCACAAACAGTGATGGTCTCGATTTATCTGAGGAGATGAGAAAAAACCCTCTTAAGAAGATATTTTTGAATGGTCAAAGTACTAGACAACTTTGTTCAATATCAGAACATCACACACTAAAGCAAAATAGTCATGGATTGACTTTCACAGATCATACAAAATGACTTGGAAGTACTGCACTTTTCCCTCACATCAATGATTTAAAGGCATCTGAGTTACAGAATACAAAATATGATTTTCACATTTAAGTAATTGGAATAATAAATGATTAATATTTTGAATGAATTCACAAAATTATAAGAAAAGAAAATTTTGGGAATGTCAATCGTGTTTGTAGCACATGACCTGAATGGTATCACATTACATACCCATACATTTAGGACAGTGATTATTTTAACACCCCAATAGACTAAAAATGAAATTAATGAAGGATTGAATAATTCCATTTTTTGGAAATATATGACAAGTATTTGTACAAGTCTTCCTTATCGATCGAATCAAGGCAATATGACTAGCCTTACCCAGAAATGCACAGCTATGCCAAGTCACAAGATGTTGATCCGAGTCATCCAACATCAGGCGAGGAAGTGAGGAGTACCCCTCAATCCCCAAAAGTCGGATGAATCGGATCGGGTCGACGTTGTTTGACTTTGCACAGCTTGGTAGCAGTGGGGTTATGTATTTATATTGTTTGTTGAGAGGTTTTAAAACAATACAATAAAATATCAATGAAAATGGAAAAGAAACAAACAAAACTATGGATAAAACCTGCAAGCATTTACAATTAACCAAGAATGCAACAAGAAAAGAGCAATAAGAAATATGTGATCACAACAGACTGTTATATCATTTCCAGGCCAAAAGATAGAGAAAGGCAAAAGATTTCCACCTAAAGAACTGCCTGTATTCAAGGCACACAAGAATTGTAATTGTTGAACAGACCTGACTTCCAGAAGAGAAAAATTCATATCACACCTGCACAAGATCAGGCTTCACATTTTCTCATATAACTCTAAGAGAACTGAACAGTCAATAGCTTACATTAATTTGTTATGCTACTTTCACATATTTAACATGGACCAAATAACAATGAAAACTTTAACATTATCAAAATTAAGGGAACATAAATTATGTTATACCATGCAAACAAAAACAGTCAGCTTAGCATATAAGCTGATGGTCACATATAAAGATTTAGTTAAATATCTATACAAAAAAAGACAGCAAAAAAACAGATGAACAGATGAGTGAACTGATGTTTTGTAAAAGTAATAGCCACAATTACAACACATTGGAGATTGAGATTCATTCATTCATTTGTTTACGTTGTTGATTGATTAAGCACACATAATTATTTCCACACTATGGTACTGTTAGGACTAGATTAAAAATTCTCCTTTACTTCACTAATAAAAACAATTGATCGAATTGCAATGATTTCTTGCAAACAGTAGGACAAGAAATCAAAAATCTCTACTCTAGATTTTGGAAATACTCCTAAACCCTGAAAGAACTGAAAATATTTCAGAGCCCTCAGAGCTCATTAAAACTCATTAAAATGAAAAGGTTTTAAAAAATTACTAAAACTTAAGACCAGATTCAACATCACTTCCATACACAATAATCTAAAAATGTAAAATGTCTGCTGACAACTGGCTCTTTTAGTAAAAGTAGATGAAGAGTACAACAACAACCAAAAAACCAATCAAATGAACTAATTATGATGTCCATTCTTCTGTAATTATCGAAGTTTCAATTAAGAATATGTGGGAATTGAAGAGATGCATTAATTCATGAATAAAAAAGCGTCAAGAGAGAAGAAGATACCTCTGAAATTTGGCATGTAGTAGCAGAATATTAATAATAATAACCTTAAATATACATTGAAAGATTACAAGAACCATTGCTGCTTTGCAACTATTTTGTGAATCATTTTACTTACTGAAGATGGAAAGTAACTGTGCATCATAAACTTCAAACTAGCTCAATTTCATTTCATATACTGAATGTATTTCAAATTGCTCCCACAGCAAAAATTAATGCGAGCAGAACATTGCAAAAAGCAACAAAGCTAGCCAAGTAAATTATAACACTGAAGCATAACTCCAGTGGCAGCTCTACCTCATGGATGCAAGTGCAAAGCTAAATATTGGTCCCAAAAACACAGCATTTTTGATGATACAAGCACATATAATGGAACAAGGCTACAGAATCAGTCTCCAATTATTCCCTTTCCTTATCAGACTCAGCATTACTGTATCATCAAATCCCCAATCCTTCCTCGCATTAGTGAAAATTTGTGCACATCACAAAACGCCAATGCAAATCAAAGAAGCCAAGAGAAAAGAACAGTAAATACAAATAGTTTCTAAAATTTAAATGCCATCTTTGTACAAAAGGGAGTTGGGAGAGCAAAATTAAAAATGAAAGGAATGGAATTGTTTACACCATACACAAGCAAGATGTAGTAATAATATTGAATCGGCAAACATAATACTCTGAAGGCAATGAGGCTTTGAATCCAAGCTGCTTCCACACAATATACACTAGAACCAATAGAAATTCTACTGAAATACTGGTGAAAAGGGGGCATTGTATAACCATAATGTGAGTGACTCACTCACATAAATGAAGACTTGTAATTAAATCAATAATATCTATGGAAACTCACATTCACAACAGTGCTTCCAAAACTAAAGAGCAAAAAGTTCCGTCGTAACGGACAGGAGAGTAAACTGGAATGGGAACTGATCAAAAGAGAACCATTTCCCATTTGACAAAGACACTGAGTTTTACAAACATTAAGTAAAATAAGAAGTGCAGTAAATGCACAAGTAATCAGTCCTCACAACATTATCGCTTCTGCTAATTCCATGTATCTCAAATATACAATTTTGATTAGTGAAACCTAATTTTATAACACTTGGTAGTTAGTGACATTGAATTCTTATATTATCCTAATTGAAAATCACATTTTAAAAGTCTTCCCCAGTCAAGTAGTGTATTCAAATATTCGTTTTATCACCAGAATCTGTTAAGACCCATTCTTTCAGAAATATATCAAAACTTGTGCAATGAGATTACAAGACAAATTGCTTCAGAAGCAAAAAGGCAACAGACACAGTCCACAAAATCTTTTGTCTCACAATTGTGAGTTATCACAGATCTAAATCTCAAATCATCAAATGTATCCTTATCAGTAAGATTTGACTGAAAGGAAGGATATAAAAAATTGAGAAAACCGTGGAGATGATAAGGTACATTCCATGACAGAAACTCAAACAAACTACGGATGCAATACCAACAAGTAAGTATGTCTTGTGTTTGTTTAGCTTTAAGGTAGTAAACAGAGGTCAGACAACATGCAACTTGGTCCTGAAATGACAAGCAATTGTATCGGGTAAACTACTAAGCTCACCCGAAAAATCACTCATTAAGATGGAAAAGGACTGTGATAAAACATACTACAATGGCTAAGTGTTACCAAGCATACAATCAGTTAGTTGAAGATGTGTTTGACAAGATGCCAAACACATTTAAATATATTATTAAGGTTACAAATTTACAAATAGCTTCTCTAGGGCTTCATATTTTATTGTTTACCTCCTCATTATTTTCCCACTAACCGCAAGTAAGAAACTAATAAACCAAATTGTTAACTTAAGCTCAAAATATTTAAGCCTCAGTAAATATAATATGAAATCAAACCACTTAAGAACATCCTGCTCATAACAAACTTTGAAAGAAAGGCAACGACAAATTATTTGAACAAGCAACATTGCTCAATAAGGAATGGCAATGATGAACGGTATTTAATCTTCAAAATATCATGTTACAGTATCAATCAAATTAAAAAATATTTTTTAAAAATTTAGCAGATTTCCAGTCGAGGTGCCCCACATTCATGACAAAATTTTGCAACCGGGATCAGAAATTTGGTCCCACATTGGTGACAAAACTTCGAAAGCTTGGGAAGGAGAGGGGTGGTTGCACTTACTATGTCAGATGAAGGAGTATCACAGTCATGTTTACTCCTGCCGCCACGTTTTGAGGACTGAGAATTTGTTAGGGGTGGAAGTGAAGATTCAGATCCACTGGAGCTTAGTGCGAGAGATTGAGTTAATGACTGAGATAAAACTGACTGAGGACTCTCGGCACCATGCCTGTGAGTATCCTGAGGTACATTTGCTGACTGGCGTTGTACATGTGGTACTGGTGACTTGCGATTCAAGCTGAAACATAAGGCATCAAAACATTATCACTCAGATATTTAAAAAACGGTAACAGATCTGCAGAATTATAACAGTTGTACGGTTCCATCTGTGAGGCAAACTGACCTGCTGTAGGCACTATCGCCACTCAATCTGCTGCTATTGTGTCGACTGTGGTTCTGATGCTGCATAGGACTGGTTGAAATAGAAACTGGCTCCCTTCCAGAAACTTCATTCAACCCGTTTCTAGCAGAGCTGTGGGTGGAGAGGGACACAGGTTTGGGACGAGGAAGGCCATCACTCTCATTGAGATTACTCGAAACTTTAGAGGTAAGGGTCACAGGAGAGGTTGGTAAATGGGAAACATATGACTCTCTTTTTGAAATATAATCTCCAGCTGAAGAACAGGCTTCAGATAACGCGTTTTCTGACACTACAACATCACCATCTTCATTGTAATTGTCAGAGTTTGCATTAAAATCATTCCCAGGAGGAAATAGCATATCCTCAATTAACCTTCGACCTTTGGATGAAGATTTGCGAGATTTTGTAGAACCAAAAACAGATCTAGACTGTTCTGAAGTTTCTCCTGAGGATTTGAAGTTGTTGTTCTCCCTCTCAAGCAGATCAGTAGGAAAGAGAAAGTCTTCTATGTGCATTTGTCCTGTACGATTTCGTCGACTTCGGGCTGATGTTGAAGTTTGAGGAGCGCTTTTAAGCGAAGCCTCTTTGATTTCAGGCGAACCCACTTCAGAGAACATAGAAACTGAATGTTGCATACGGACTACCTCTTCTAATAAATTATCAATATCTGACATACCAGATTTTTGTTCAGTGATTTCTCTAATTTCTCGACTTTCTCTTGTTTCACGTCTGCCTTTCTTGTTCTCCCTGTTTTCAAGATTAAGTATTTCAACTTGCCCACCATCAGCAGACTTTAAAATATCAGGAAATTCAAATGTCATAGACAAAGATTGATCACTGACATTGGAACAATCATCTTTAACCTGACTGTCTTTCATATGATGGTTTGGTAGATCATATGTTTTTGGTCTGTTATCAAGGTTCTTGGAGTCAGCAATATCTTTCAAAACAAAATCTAAAGAATGACTTGTTTGAATCTGAGGACGAGACGCACTCAATCCACATACTACTAAATCAACATCATTTGAATGATGTAATGACGCCAACCTTTTATAAGATCTGGGAGGGGGTTGTGGTCGCGACTCTGGAGGAGCTGGAGACAGGCGCAGGGGATGACTTGGCTGTAACTGAAGGTCAACATCAAGCTCAGTTAGTCCAGAAATCTGGGTAGTATTGTCAAAAGTTGCAGTTTGTTCTGCCACAGTGTCAACTACAATTGTATTTTCATTATTTACTCTAGAATCTGATTTTTCAGGGGACCCTGATTCAGTTTCTGTCATAGCTTCATCGGAAAATTCTGATTCTTTAGCATAACGGGTAAAGGCAGATGTTGGAGAGGTCTCAAGAGGTGATGGCTTTGGTGAGAGCGTGGGAGATGGCATCGGAGAAAGGGAAGGGGCAGGCGACTGTGATTTCTGAATCTGAGTCTTGCACTTTTCGGTACTGTTGATGTTGAATGCACTGTCACTGCGCAATAATTCCATCATTTGGCGTTCAGCTGAAGCATATGGGTCATAATGCTCATCACGTCGATTCCCACTGCAACAATTAAAAAATCATAATGCTTCAAAAAAAGCAAAAGAGTATCAAATACAATGACCGTATAACGAAACAAAATCAAAAACATACACATCATTCATAAATTACGGCAAAGAACAAATCAATCTTAACACAAAATAAGAAAAGCATCCCAGCAATTTTAACAGTATACAGATCCATTTCACAGAAATACGAGAGGTGATGACAGATGTAATCCAACAACCAACTAAGGGGCTGTAGCCATACGCATATCATGGGACTGTTTCAAAGGTGGGGGGTGCGGGGGGACAGAGGCGCCGGACTAAGTACCACAGCCTACTTCTAAAGCAAGGGAAGATAGGCAAGACTATACCACTGGGGCTTAACATCGGTCATACATGTAGTGTGGCTACAGCCCCCACAGCAATGTCATGTGAATCAAATTCAATGTCCAGTGCAATGAAACAGAGCTTGCATAATCTTGTATTGTTGGTGAGATTGTTGGTCTTTTATGACATGAGAAAATAATTCTCAAATTAATGCCACCTCCTGGCTAAGAAAGATTGATCTTTTCAACATATTAATTCGCAATATCTCCACAGAGAGTCACTCAATTAAAGTGCTAAAATTGCAAGAAATCTTAAGTGCTAAAATTCCAAATAGAGTGATGCGTAAGTAATTCAGAATAGTTAAATGCTTTTATCAGCACAGCACCCTAAAAACATATAATTCTTTTACGGCATTAATGAGGCTAACTCTGTGAAATACAATAAAATAAGATAAAATTTTTGTGGAGAAAAACAGAAAGCAACAAAACAGCAAATATAAGATGATTAGCGCCAGTGATAAAGTCGGTGCGAGCATAACAGAGAGCAATGAATTGACAGCAGCAAACTCGTGGGGCAATCAGGCTATAGTGCATTCAAACATTCAGACATACTCACATCCTTTTACCATCAACAATCAATCTGAGGCTGTACATACTGGGTAGGATATGGCCACCCAGTAAAGTCCTACAAAATATAAACAAAAAGAGTCAATGATACTTATTAACTCCTTTTAAGTGTTCCCAAAACAATGTTTTTTTTGTTGTTGTTTTGTTTGTAAATGAGAGGCCAGTTCCAACTCTACTAAATTAGTGAAATATTCCTTAACATTCAATAAAAAATAAAAATTTGTAATTTTTGAGTTTGTGTAAGTATTAAAGGAATAATTGAATAGCTCTACAAGAACTACATACAGCATGACTCTACATCAAATTTGTAAAAACA
Source organism: Aptinothrips rufus (assembly GCA_902196195.1). NCBI lineage: Eukaryota > Metazoa > Arthropoda > Insecta > Thysanoptera > Thripidae > Aptinothrips > Aptinothrips rufus. The sequence goes on along the minus strand of CABIKL010000144.1, from coordinate 20,883 downwards.
AAGAGGTTACTAACAATTATCCTGTTAACTAGAACTACCTTTGACTCAGATCGAAGTGAAGACGTTGGAGGCTAATGGAAGTAAGATTTTTGTTGGAGCAGAGGGGCAAACTCAGTTTAGCTTGAATTGGCAAAATAGGGATACTGCATTCTAAAATCCTGGTACTACTCTGATGTTCCATTGGATTTTGATTGTTGATTGGTGACCATTTCTGGAAATGGGACTCATGTTTCCCATTGGATTTTATTTTCCCTTGCAAGAAGCACACACTTTTATCTTGATTGACTGAGATATATTTGAAGCTAAGTTGAGCACCAGATTGGGAACTGGATTTTTTAGAGGCAATTGATAACTTTTCTTCCTTATTTAATTGAACTTCAGATACCCTGCTCAGACCAGACAAATTTTCTTCAAAGGAAACAGGATGACAATTGTGTTCTAAATCTTCCAGTGTCATAACAAGTATATCTTGATTGAAATCTTGGAGAACACTGTTTTCCCTTTTGTTTTTAGGGTGTTGGTTTATCTGCATTGACTTAAAAAATTGTGTTTTGAAGGGATCCACATTTTCTATCTGCTCTTCAAACAAAGACTTGGAGGTGTGCTTTTCAGATTTAGAAGGCAAACTAGGATTCAAACTGGACCTCCAACCCAACTTTGAGTAAGTGTTTAGAACAAAGTAATGGCTAGCCTGGCAGCCATTGATTGCAATCTGACGCCAAGTAGTATAGGGCCGATTACTGTTCGCTTTACCATGTGCATCTGCAGTGAATCCTTTCCTTGAAATCATAGACTCGTTTGGTTGCTGAAAGTGTCCATGAAGTTCTTCAGATTTCATATTAATGATGTGAGGATCTTTTCTCAAAGCTGTCTCATCAACATCTGCTGGGATACAGGAACCAACTGAGGACTTTATGGAGGAATCAAGAGGACAAAGTGAGGCCACATTAGAGATGACATGCGAATAATTTGTCTTCCCTAAATTTTTGTGATAAGTGGTTCTGACTTGTTTCCTGAGGTGGCCTCTACTTCTCTTAGCTCTCTCAAAATTCTGCTGTTGACATGCAGGTCGTTTCACATACTTAGATATGCTTCCTGCAATCTGAAAGGAAGTGAAGTCTTTGGAGTTCTTCTGTCCATTCCTTTCATTCACACTTAAGGCAGGATTTTCTGACTGCAAATCCTTAGCAAATGACTCCAACCTGCTCAAATGTGACTTTTCAGCTTTTGATTCAGGTGTGGACTCTTGACCACTATCTATTTCAAAACATGACAGAGACCGGGCAGTGTATGTACGATTAGAATCAGTACTATGAGAACTGGAGACAGGAGTTACTTTGCATGTATCAAATCCAACACCTAATGCACTTCCTGAGGCAATATCTAGCACAACAGGTGAAGCAGTTCCAATCAAATACACTGCATCTTCATAAGAGTCGTCATTATGGTCATGGCTCAAAACACTTTTTGTCACACTTACATTCATGTTCTTTAAGTAGTCGTTAAATTGCTTATTTCTTGGTTGATTGGAACAGCTTTTGTGGGACACTAATGGAAGAACTACCATTTCTCTTACAAGATCATTACGTTCAACTGACTTTTGGGAATGAGATCGGAACATCCTCGGTTTTCCTGCGTTTTTTAACAAGCTTCTCGATAAACCACCAGATGTGATATCAGGGAACAATGAATTGGAGGGAGAGAAGTGGAGGACTGACTGTTTGTCATGATGACCTTGCCTGTGGGAGGAAAATAAAAATGAGGTGCATGGTCACACGAACATTGGCGCAACCATAAGAAAATTGAAGCAAGACTTTAGGCAAGATTAAGGATTTTTAAGAGGCAATAAATGTTTTGTTGACTTTGAAATTCTTTTTCTTTTTTCTTTTCTTTTCCCCCAAGGACATCAGAAATTAGAATTAAAGGAAAAAGAAAGCAAAAAAACTTATTTTCCTGATATTTAAAAATTGTTCAGAGAATTTGCACACTAACAGGCACCTTGAAACATGTGTCTTTACACCTCATTTTTTCCACCCATCAGCCATTGCAATGTTGTATATGTTTAGAACAATATAGCTCTGAGGCTAGTTAAAATGCATTGAATATTGAACACAAAAAATAACGTATAATCATATGTCATTTGGGTAAGGAAATGTCCATGTTCAAAGTGACATAAACAATATTCAACTGTGAATGGACACTTACCTCCAAAGGTGATCGTTCTTCAAATTCTTGTAAATATTGTTGTTATTGCTTTCTTTTACTTCTTCATTTGGTTTCACTTCAATTTGGAGTGTTTCAGAATTTGGAGCAGAAACAGATGACTGAGAATGCTTTCTCATAGGCTTAATCTTCTGGCAGTCCCACATCTTTCCATCATGCTGTTTCAATGTTTGACTTCTTGCTTGCAACTTTTTGGCATTGCTTGGTGCAAATAACATGCTCTCTTTGTCATAGTTTTCAAATTGAGGCTGAGGTTGAGGTTGTGCATTACCACTGTAATGAAATCAAATGAAAGAACAAGAAAGTGTAAGTAAAGTGAAAAGAATCTAAATTAATATAATGAATTTCTGTTACTAAAGACTAACCTGCCTAAAGAGCGTTTGCCTGGGGAATTTGATCTCTGGATGGCCCGCTGGGACGCTCTCAAACTTGTTCTTCCTGCCATTCCACGGTTGAACCCCAATTGATTTGGAACTTCCTTTGCTTGGGATCGTCCAGATAACGAATCTACAAAGAGAATTTGTACTGAACGAGAGGTTTGAATCAGATAACATATGGAAACATATGATTAGTTATCTTACATACTTCCACTCCTGCTTAGACGATTGGATTGCTCCAGTTGTGATTGAGAAGTATGTCTAATGCTAGATGCACTTGAAGTCACACTTCCTGCATTGCTGCTGTTGTTATGCCCATGACCACTGGGACTGACTTGTCGAACTTTGCGCTGTACTAGAGGAGAATATTTTTCCCTTGTGATAGCTCTTTTAGACTTGAGAGGGGGTGCTCGATACTTAGGACAAAAAATAAAACATTAGATCATTACAAAGTCTAATAAACCAAGATCTAAAAAACAGAAAAGTTAATACCTTAATACGGGCTTCTAATCGTTCTTTGGCTAGTGAACTAGCAGTAACTGGAGGTTGTCTTGAATGCTGTTCTCTGCACCATTCCTGATGACGATCAAATGCCTTTGGACCAAAGTGCCGTTCACAATAAGGACATTGCTCATGGCCTGGTGGCCGTAGAAGGGAACGAGGTTCACCACTGCCTCCAGTGGCATCAGAGCCTTCACCTGCAAGTTAACACAAGTTCAGCAAAAGAACCACAACCTATGTTCTTTTCCAAGAAAGATAGACTAACACTCAAAATATTAATAAGATTAACTTCATTAACTTCCAAACTAATATCTGTTAAAAGTAATGACTTATCAGGGTAAAAACAAAAAGCCTAATAAAAATTAAAACTGAGTTAATTCAGAAATTTACATACCTCGTGCAGCACGTATTGCACTCACGAAAGCTTCATGGTTCTCCTTCCAACGGCTTGAAGCCTTGTTGGGACTTGGCGGTTTCTCCATGGCTGAAACTTTTTTCTGAAGAGTAGAAAATGGCAAGAACTCTGCCAATTCAGTACCTTGGACTCGCTGCTTGAAGGAGTCAAATGTTTTCCGTTTCTTTGTTGCATTTCGCTCACAAACTTTAGAATGTCTTTGAAGTGCCTCTGGTTTGAAAGTCTTATTGCACGTAATGCATGGCAGTAGTAATGTTGGTGCTTCATCTGGAAAACAAAATACAGATACAGAAGTCTTCATGATGGTATAAAACATAACTGAGTTCTTTTAAGACTTGAGGACACTTTGCTAAAAAAAATAAAATAGCATAAAACATTTAAATAAGAAATTTATTATTTTTACAAATAATTGTGAGCTGAGAGATGTCTTTATAGATATAACACGAGAACTGTCATACCTCACCCACACTCATTCTATGCAAGTGCAATGACAGATATCCCTCGACACACTGGTTAAATCTTTAATAATTTCGAAGGTAACATAATAATAATAATAACATTTTTGATGCAGATTAGAGTCGAAAAGCTGTACCGATACAAGTAAAAGCAAGAAAGAAGAGAAAATTGTCTCCCCCATCAAGGCTGACCGTGAGCATGTATGTGTGCGTCTGTGTGTATTGGTGCTGCCTTAACAACACCTGATAGACTTTAGACGAAATTCATCGCAGGAAATGTCTGTCAAATGCAGACAATTACCTACTTACGAGGCACAGCGTGTAAACTTTCAATTACGGTAAATAGACTCACCTTCGACGACAATATCATCTAAATTAGGATATGTCCCTGGTTTCACTTCAACTACCACTTCATCCATTTTTATGCTTTCGACACGACGACTGAAGGAGAACGAAACGCTGATTGGTTAATAACAATATAACCATAGCAACTGCATAAACAGATGACGATAGGCCAGGAATGTCATGAAAACACTTAATACCACGTTGTTACAGTTCATCTCAAAGCGTAAGCCACATTTCAAGGCATGTAACTCGCAGATTTCAAGAAAAAGTAAGTGCTATGTAAATACTGTCTCAGTGTGGCTGTATAAAGAGGCCTCTAGCTGTATACATAGGTCGAAACTATTCGCACTATAGAATGTTGTGAACAGTTGCGAGCTGCGTTAAATACAGTGGTAGTCTCGGTAAGGGTAGGTTTCGTTCTGGCAAAGTTGATTGAAGATGTTTGTTCCATATATGCTTTTAACATTCCGTGCAAAAATCATTACATACATTTAATATCTCTTCTTTTGAATTCTGAGCAATTTTACTTCTTCTGGAATTAAATTTTGACGGTGTATATCATGGCAGACACGCAAGATTACGAAGCGAGAAAGGAGGGAAGGTTAGGTAAGGACTACTCCCACATCCATGAAAAAGGACCTGTTTGTATTTTTACAATATTTTTTTCGACGATAAAGCATTTTGCTGCCTTTATAAGCTCTGCATATTGGATAGCTTCTGCATGTGCTTTCCACAATCAATCGAGACTTGTCATTGTTGCTGTCAAAACCTTTTCAAGTGGTGTATGATTATTCTGTATGTTTGACAGGTTGTGAAATGTTACAAGCAAAGTACGATTTTAAAGCCACTCTGCCTAAAACTCTTAGTTTTCACGAGAAAGAATTTTTTATTCTTTACCCAACCAACAAGAAACAGAAACAATGGTGGCAAGTTGTCAATCGTAAGGGTCAGGTTGGCTTCATCCCTTCCAATTATATAACCAAAATCCAGGTTTGTGATCTTAAAAATCGTTTCCGTTAAATTTTTGTGTTAAAAATATGTACATAAATCCAAGGTTTGTGTGATTTTTGTGTGTGGCAGGTTTCTCCGTCTCTAATCCTTGATTTCATATCATCCTGTGAAAAAGTTTTGGCTCAAGAACGGAAGTCCTCTGGCGACAGTTCTTCTCTAGATCGTGCTGAGCTTATTAAGCATCTGGCCTCTATCAAAAAGGAAGCTGAGGAATGTCAAATTTTAACATCCCTCGGTCAAAAGCGTGGCCCTCCCCCACCAGCAGATTTTTCTCCAGACAGAGGAAGTTCTCCAGCCACTACGCCTCACTCTGTGCCTTGTGGAGCTGTACCTGCCATTGGTGGGCCAGCTGCTCTGCTTGTAAAATTTGGCCAGAGCAAGTCATCCGTTAGTGCTGGAGGAAAAGTAAGTTGCCTACAGTTTTTCTCATTTGCATCTGTCAATATCACTGATATGATTTTCCTATCAATCAGATGAACTAGTTGGGTTATATCTTTCTCCATTCTTTTTTCAGACAAAAACTTCTAGCCCAGTTGTGCCACGAAGACACTCTTCATTGGATGAATGTGGAAAAAAATTACCTCAACCTAGTGGGAAATCTAGTCAATGGGATACTAACAGTGCTTTCCAAGAGAATGCACCCAATGGGGTTGCCAGCAGTGCCGATAGTCTGTCAACAAGTGTTTCTCAGTCAGATAGTATTTTGGAGACATGTTGGCCATCTGTGGATGGAACAAACGCTTATCAAATGCTCCAAGAGGTAGACAACATTACATTTTAAAGATATATTTGGGCGGATACGAATATGTGGTTGCTTTGTGTATCACCATCTACATTGTGTGAAAATTTTGTTAAACATTTATATTTTTTCCCAGGTTCGAAAACACACATCAGTAAGTCATGATATCAGCCGAGTAGCAGTCAATGTAATTTTGTTGGAATTGCAACGAATCCTCGGCTCAACAACTTGCCCTCCCATTGATACTTTGCTAAATCTTGTATCTCGACCTGTGCCTACTCCTCATGCTGTGCTTGAGTCGAGTCTGGATGCACGAAGACTGCATCTCGCTCTGTCAGAACTCACAAAATGCAAAGATGATCAGCAGCAGCGCAGTTGGGCTCTGTATGAAGACCAGAGTATCATTGCTGAATATTTAGATGAAATCGCCTCGATACTTGTAAGTTTGAAAACAGTGAAAGAAAAATTATACTGACAATATTTCTGTCATATTCATATTACACTTTTTGTTTTGCTCTTTCTGCATTTGTTAAATAATTGCATGCAGCATTTGCTATATTGTTTCACTGCTAATGATGTGTTCCCTTCAGACGAGCGCTGATCCCAACATCTCTCGCCATGTTCTGGCTTGTGACCAGTATCAGTACGTAGTGAATGTTGCACTGTACTACCAAATGGAGGCCAGGTGGGACCTCCGCACCCGTGTTTTAACTGTGCTGCAGGCTATGTGTGTGCTGGATGGCCGTATTGTTTCTATTTTGTTGGCTTCCGTTCTTCCCATGGAGTTGGCCAGGTAAACCATTTTATAAAGTTGACATCTTTCTTTACTGGAAATGGAATCTTTATCATGAGATCCTTTTTCTTCTCCATTATTGCTCAGTATTGGTGGAAAAGATGTTCCATGAGGAATCACAATTTTATTAGATTGCTAGCATTGAATTTTAGTGATGCTACTGCTGCTGAGTTTAAGTTTGTAAGGGTTTTAATTCATTTGCAGAGACATGCGCAGTAATGCCTATAATAATGCCCGTCTAGTACATTCTGCATCATTGCTAACCACAATATACAGCATGGGAGAAGCGATGCCTGTTCCGCACTTGGGTAAGAACAGATTTTCTCATCCCTCTTGTTTTTGTTTCATGTGTCATGACCATAACTTGTTTTATTTACTTTTCTTATTTTCTTTATTTGTTTTAGAACATGTTGGACGAGATTTCATCTCATTTCTGTTAGCTATTTTGGAAGGGGAAAATGTTTCAGAAATGGGACAAAGTATTAAAGGAGAATCAGCCGCAGATCTGCTTCTTGCTAATCGTAGTGTGAGCCTTGAGCAAGTTGGGGAAGCTTTCTTCAAATTGATTCTTGCCTACAATCTGCAATGGCGCCCTGGAACAAGCCATGAAAATCTTCCTAATGAAGCAATTGAAGCACTTGCTCAAAGGTCTACAGCAAAAGTATTTTTAGAGAAACTGCTTCTACTTGTGAATCGAGAAGGTAAGAATGCATTCTAAGTAGGTGTACTAGATCAGTATGTAGCAAGAACTAAGATGGCAATAGAAATTACAATTGCTCTGTTTTCATCAGTTTAAGAAATTAAGTATAAAGAGATGCTTGGTAGTAAAATTGTACATGATTTGGTTTTCAGTTATTATCAGTGTCACCTGTATTTTTGGTCATCTAATGTTTGTTTCTTTTCTATTTTGAAGAGGACCCAGTGCGTACTCTAGACCACACCCCAGTTCCCCCTCATGCAGTTTTAAAAATGATCATTGATATTTTATTGAGAAAAGAGACTGCTGCTCTTCTTTATACCAATGATACTCGTGTGCTTTTGGATATATCCCTTCGGAGACTTGCAGACCTACCTCCTGGAGATCAGGTGAGATACTTGTAATAATTTCATTTGAAGTCCAGTACTGGAAACTATATCTCTTGAAGTACTTGCTAATTGGTCAATGTTTGGTTCTAACAGAGACGTCGTGTCTATCTAGAAATGTGCCGCCTTGTTCTTCGCAACACACCGTATTCTGAGCATGAACATCGCAGAGAGGATTTGCTCAAATGTTTCACCCGTATATTTTGTGAGGAAACAGAAGCAAGTCATCCAGATCAAATGCTGGTGAGAGAAATTTCAAATGAGTTTCCAAGTTATTTTCAACGCTGATTTATCACAAAAGTCACATTTTAACGGGGACAAAATTCTTGTTTCTGTGTTGCTTGAAAATCATCTTCCACCTATTCAATGAAATTGCGAGATAGTTTTCTTTGAAGATTGGTCTATTGGAATTGCTTCCCAACGCAATATGCCAGTAAAATCGGAAAATTTGTTGAACAAAACTTGCATAATGCACAGAACCTTGAGTAAACCTTCACTAATTTATCACCATTCTCTAGATTGTGTATTAATTATTGTTCGTATGCATAAACTGGGCTATTAGTGTACAATATTTGAAATTCTATACATCATTTTATGTTTGTCAAGCATCTATTTATTAATTTTCATTCTGTTAATACAGTGTTCTCTACTACTCATTTAATTTTAAATCTTAAAATGTGTTGCATGTTTCAGTTGCTTCTTCTATTTAAATCACTTTTATTTTTATCATTTGGCAAAATAATACTGTTTTTATTTTGTAACCACAAAGAGTTGCAGGACCCATATGCTTGGAGTAAAGTCATGTCCCACTTTTTGCCTATGAGTACAGACGAATTTATTGTATGACTTCTATGTGATGGGTGAGTCTTTTTTTTTGAGAATCAAAGGAGTCAAGATTCACTTTGCCACTGAATTAAAATAGTAATGACTTCTCAAGTCTCAACAGCGAGCACATTATGGTATTAGTACTTACTGAAGCTCTTCTTTTTTTTATCTTAATGTGTTAGTCATGACGTTCTTTACAATCTTGCATAAGGAAAGAAGATAATGGATCTCAATTCGTTTAGTAGTAGAGTATCAAGTGAATTGTAATTCTAGGGCGGTGTCAATTGAGTCCTCTTTTGTATTAAACATATAGCTTGTTACTGTCCTTGAATTGAAAGAACATTCCTCAAAAGTTTTGTAGCTTTTTGTTGAGAAATTTTGCATGTAGTTTGGTTTTTTATCATGATAACTATGTGCACCTCAGTTTTTCTCTTCCATTTTTTTCATTTTGATAGAAAGCAAATGTTGATACTAGTCAGATATATGTCATCATTGTAATTCACACTAAGGGAGGAAACCTATGAACTGTATATGAATGGGAGGAAAGTGTTGCGTGGACTGCAAGTAAGACGAATGTTGAAATCAGAAGTGCTCGTCCCACTTGCCTTTTTTGCTGCTTTTTTGATTGTAAAGCATTAATGGTTGGATAATTTTAAAAGTTTACTTTTTGACTTTTAACTTCTCAGCTGATGATGTCTAATACCTTTTCATGAAATTCGTCCTCAAGATGTCTTTCTTTTTCATTCAGATCAAGAAACATTGTCCATTGCTTCCGAATAGTTATTACAAATTTAGTTCAGGCTGACAACTGATTGGCCTACGCATTTTTAGAGATCATTTTGGGAGGAGTGTAAAACGTCACAAATACAAAACCAGTTTAAAACATTTGCAGTTTACTGTTAACATCGAGTTATCTTGCAACAAGTATTCACTCGCCTTCCTCAAGCTATGGAGGATTGCCTTATTTATTACTAATCTATTTTAAGGCTCTGGGTATTTTTCTTCCCTGAGTATGTACAGTAGTTATGTGAGTAGTTTTTAAGCTTTTATGATTGTTTTGCTGCTAATTTACTCTGAACAGACCAAAGATATTATTGATGCGTCCTGCCCATTTCTTGACATATTTTATAATGGCTTCTGCTATGGTACAATTTATGTGGCAGTCGCCATTTTAAAGTTTTCTTTTATGATAGCAGTGAACTTATTGTTTTTGCTCCAATTCCTTATCATAAAATGTTAGCAAAGAGATTTAGAAAGGAAACTATAAGGCTTTGTAGACCAAATGTGGATTTGATGAATAATAGAATTCACTGTTGAACCACAAAGATGTTCCTGTGGCTTTGGCTTACTAAGAGTTTGAAAGACTTCAATGTTTTCAGCCTTTAGATTTTTAATTTGCTTTCTGCTTTTGTCATATTATTAGTGCGTGGAAGCTCTATCAAGGTGCTCGTACTTTGAAATCTCTAAAATTGGATCATTCCTTTGGCTCTACAAACTCATGACTAGTTTGCTTCCAGATTGTTTCTGGACACGTTATTTATAGTAGGCCTCATCCAGAAACTAATCACTGTTAATTGCTGGCTTTGTTGCAGCAGGCAAAAATCTGTATTGCTCTGAGTTGAATGGAGAGAAGATGCTGAATTGACATTTTTCCTATCTTTGTTGTAGAAAGTGTTGTTTGTGAAGCATTTATTTACGTTTCTTTGTGTCCATAATAGACTGAGCACAGTGATCTATCCATATTTAATAATTAAGTTGTTACTCCATCAATGTTGTTGCCAAATTTTTATATTTCATCACATTTTGAGACTGCTGGCAGTCGGGCTATTTGATTTGATTCACTCTTTGAATTTTAACCTCTTAAAGCTGTAAGTTTTGTCTTGTTTCAATTTGCATACCATAATACAATCTGTGTATTTAGCAGACTTTTTAATTTCTGTGGAAGATTTCTTATGTACAATGCACCAAAAGTTGTGTGTAAATTGATTTTAGTATGCAAGTGACTTAAATGTTGATTCTCTTCTGTGCCAATATAAGTGTCTCTTAAATAATTTTCATCATATTTGTTGCAGTGATGCTACAGTGGAAATGTAATATGTGGTGTACCTTTTTTTTGTGTTTGTGTTATAGCTCAGACATTGTTTTATCTTAACATAAATGTAAGTTTTTAAAATTTTTAATGATCTAGTCAATTTTTTTTTTATTTGAATCCTTATATTTGTGTTAGCACAAAAGAAACTTCTTGATTCAATGGTGCTGATTCTGTCTCATTTTCTATACTATATATGTTCTTAGAAATAGTCTTATTACAGATAATATTATCTAATCTATTGATCATAATGAGTAGCCTTCCAATGATAGTCAAGTTATGTTGTTTTCAAAAGAAGCGAATTTCTTTTCAAAAGCAAAAATGTGTTATTTGATTAAAAATTAGTTATGCAGAGCACAAGCATTTCTGGGAACCCATTCTGGGTTCATCTAAGAAGGTATAGTCTTGAGGACAAAAATGTCTTGTAAGCATGTTGTAAGTCATGATGTAATACAAATAGATTCTGGGAACTTGATAAGTTGAACAAGAGGATTGCATGAATCTTGTGGTTCTAAGTTTTCTGTCATGAATTAGGAAATCTGATGAATAAAAAACTAAAAACAAGTTTCAAATTTTGTAATAATTTCTTTCTTGGAATACTGTTGTCAAAATATGAGTACAATACATGCGGTGTAAAAATAACTGACTACATTGTAAAAACAAGATAAACAACATTTGTAATAACAGATACAGATATGCAAAAGGTTCTTAAATATTCCAGCTCCTCAAATTGTTAATGAGAGTTCTACTCTTTTGTATAAGTCATTAACAGAGTATATCAACATCTGAGCTCATGGAAGTGGAACATATTGTCATCCCCATTTTAACACTTAACATACAGCACATTCACAACAAGGTCCAACAAATAAATGACACGGAATTAGGCGTAATACATACATAAGTAACAGTCGAGAATGATATTGGTTGGTTTTGACAAAAAATGATGATTCAGAAGAGTAAATGAGGGCTTACAATGTGCATCTTCTCGAAAGATTGTTGATTTGGTAGAGTGTACGGTCACCATGTGTAAAGAGTGTATGAGAGCTCGACCAAATTACTCCTCACCCACCATCATCTCCATGAATTCTGCAACAAGCATAATTGAAAGTTAAAAAGTGGCCAATTATCAGTTTCTTAATGCTTGGCAGGAAGGGACGAGAATGACTATGACAGAACCAACAGGCATAATTTAAAGTTATAAAGTGGAGAACAGGTGCTTGGTGCTTGGCAGGAAGGGATAAGAATGACTTTGACAGTACTAAGTAAATTAAATGAATGCTGCTTGGAGGCTTTATACAGCGATATCATGTCAAAAAAAATAGCTTTCAGACTTCGAAACCACTCAAATGTCCTGAACTGAATTTTATGAGCTTCAAACAACAAAGAGCTTGGCACATCCTGTAGTGCTGTAGTTGTTCTGTACTTTTATCAGTTTTCTCTTATTTTTCAGTACATCAGGCCTAACAGCTTCTTTTTACAGCATTTTAATGCTAAAATTAGTTAAATGGAAGCAAGGAATGCATCATTATATTCGGGATATTAACAAATTAATGTTTTGCATCTTCAACTTTAAATCACATTGCTTATGTTACATAGAACTATAAGGTATTAGATGGCATTAAAAAGAAATGAAACCGATGAAAATTAAGCACTTTTGATGTTTTAGAAACCGTTGTGCTGTACAGCTTCCATTTAAAATAAGTTTTGCATTTTAAACTTGCTTGAACCTTGCACTTTATGTTAGCGTTCTAAATCTACAGATTTTGGATCATGCTCAGTACTGCTGATAATTGAAAATACTGTTGTAGTACAGTACTTAATGTTTTTGCTTTGTTTCTTTTTTAATGACTGAGACAAGACATTTTAAAATGAACCATGCAGAGGGTATCAAAGGAGGCCATGTTCCTCTCCAATGAAACACGTGCAGAGGCTTAAGGATTGCATTTTCCCTTTGCTTGAAGCTTCTAAGCAGAGTTCTATTTTTGAACACTGTAGACGAGGACATAAGGATCCAAGGGTTGACCGTGCATTCTAGGTCTGTGATGTTATGTTAATGTGAGTCACACATACAGATACATCACACAACATGTACTACAAAATGCTGCACACAAGCGGACCTACAGTTAGTGCTAACATCTTACCATTTTTGTCATATGCACACGATACGATCACCAAACTAGACTTCCCCGGTCATCATCTCCATAAATTCTGTAACAAGCACACAAAGCAAGCATGATAGTGTTAATGACAGAGAGCTCCAAGCGCGCTTCACTCAGTTAGTTCACAGGCTACTTACGCTTGTGTAACCCCTTGTAGAATTGGCACTTAAGTGAGCAGTTATGAAGTGATAAGGGTATGTTGGAACTCAAAGATTTATCGTTCCACTGTAGTGACAGTGACAAAAGACAATCTTTGTTTCTGCTCTAACACAGACTTCTCACTTAAAGGGAGTTGCAGGATTTCTCAGCTGTTTCTACTTTTTTACTTGTAGTTAAGCCTGCATCACATAATTCTCTCAAAAACATTTCTACAGAGGTTGAGCAAGTGAAAGCAGTGAGCGAACTAACTACTTGACCAAGCGCGTAGTTATTACCCCCATACAGGTATGCAGAATTTAAAAGGAGTCAGATCTGCTTACAGATTTTCTTTTTGTCGGAACAAATATCTTTACACAGTAGTTTAAAATACAAAAAAAAGAAAATTTTAACCGTGCGAAACCTTTGTGTAAAAAATAACAGTACACAAAAAAGAAACAAAATATTCCTACCATATTAGTGATGTTAAAACATAGGCCGACAGTAATCCAAAATAAATTTTACTTGCCACAAGATTTTACTGTTCTTGTTTTAAAAGTTTGATTATTTTACCCAAGCAGAACAGGTTCATCAAAAAGAAGTCCAGCGGATTTCCCTTGAAATCACAAAGCTATCAACATTACGACGTCAAGGGAAGTCCCCTCGCCGTCGTGCATGGGTTTCAATTTCATATAAGGTTGAGCATATACGTTTTTAAATTTGTCGTTCTAACGGTATCAGTTTTATAAGAAACTTCTTATGTCATACTTCATAATTCAAATTTCTTTTTGTATCACATAACACAAAAAGACAGAAAAATAAACCATAATACCTTTGCTTAAAACACAGATCTATGTGATATGACAGCTGCTACCAGATCAACCACAGGCATCGTCTCAAAATAAAACAAAAATTAAAAAAAAAAAAAGGATGCCATCCAAATTTTTTTTCATGAGCAGTTTCGATTACGAAATGTAATTTATGCTAAATTGCAAAAGGTTCAATTTCAGTCAGCCTTCGAATATATCACAAAATTTCCTAATCACTAAAGTTGAGTAAAACGCTGTAGGAAGAGGGAAAAAAATCGTGTTACGGATATGGTTACAGAAGCCATTTCGTCTATTCGCGTCTACTTCTCCTGTTCGATCAAAAGTTGGGGCAGCGTTGTCAATATCACACAATTACGTCCACACTATAGAATAGAGATACGGAAGCGAGCCACTCAATGGGCTGGGGACCAGAGAAGCTGACACCGAGAAGTTAAATTGCCCGTGAGAAAATTCAGCAAGGGAATTCCCTGCTTGTTGATACAGGATTATTGCAATAGAAATCGTCATCATGGAAATACAGCAACAGCATTGTTGATTAGCGACAAGTCACGGAATTTTTGAAATGCCCAGACATTATTCTGTACAACACGTGCGCCCACCACGAGGAAATTGAGAACTAACAAGCGACACGATAGACAGCCCACTCGCGTCCCGTGCGTCCCGTCCCCGCCAGTACCATGGCAGCCCGAGCAAGGATGCCGCGATATCACAGCAAAACGTAATCAACCTGATGACTCCCAGCACGTCGAATTCCGTCGAGAGCAAGATTCTACGTACCCTTGCTCTATTACTAACTTTTTCAAATCGTCCCATTGTACCGCCCGCCTTGCTCCGCTTTGCTTCGCTAGTCCACTACGGCAGGCTTTAATGAGGCTCACGTGCCTCCGACAGCTCTCTCCGCGTCCAGTCTCTCTGGACGCCGTGACCGGCTGCTCCTTGGGGTAGACACGGCGCTAAGCCCCAGCGGAGGCAGGACGGGGCGGGGAGGGGGCAGGGGGCGGCGGCGATGGGGCCGATCCCACCCAGCCTGTTGAGCGGCGTGACGCGGCGCGAAGCCCAACCCTCCCGCAGCAGTGGCAGTGGGTTAGTACTGAGGCTGGCCACCAGGGGGCGAGGCGAGGGCTGATGAGCTGGGCAGGGCCGTACACAACAACGTCAGCCCCAGGAGGCCCAGGAGCACGGGACTGGAAGATTCGTAAAACCCTAGCTTGTGACCATTTATTTTAATTTTATTCCACCAAAGACAGTAGGAGTGGTTGGTAGCGGCCTGGCGTCATAAGGACCTAATCCGTGTAGGCCCCAGGGTGACGGAGCGGCTGAGCGTGTACGGCCAAGGCCTCAACCCCCGAGCGCCCCTGGCGGGTAGGCAACACGCGGTGCCAGCGGACACCAGCGACACCGACAAACACCAAGGGGGGACTGACCATCGAAGTCGACGGTGCCGGAGCCGTCCGAGTCGATCTCGTCGATCATCATGTTGAGTTCCTGCTCCGTGAGCTGGTCGTCTAGCTCCCGCAGGATCTCCTTCAGGCAGGATGTGGGGATGTAACCGTTGCCTGAAATAAAACACGATACGTGTTACCTACAAAACAGAGCGCAACCGTTTTCAATGATCCCAGCCAAAAATGATGAGTCAAAATCATTTCGATATCGAAATTTTACGTCGAATCGAGGTAATTTTGTCCTAAAAGTCGACGTTGAATCGATGGTAATTTGACGATCGACGTCGAATCGACTTCGTATCGACGGTAATTTGACGATCGACGTCGATTCGGCGTCGATTTTTAGGACAAAAATCCCTCGAAACGACGTAAAATTTCGATATCGAAATAATTTTGACTCATCATTTTTGGCTGGAGATGTTTTAACTTTAGGCAGTGACTTTGGCGTTACCTTCCTTATCATAAAGCCTGAAAGCTTCCCGAAGTTCCTTCTGCATCGCCTCGGCGTCCTCCTCAACGATGAACTTAGCGGCTAAGGTGATGAACTCCTCGAACTCCAGGCGACCGGACTCTGTGGATCAAGATGATAACGATAACGACCGTCTCAGAAACAGCATCGTCTCCCGTGCCGTCGTGTCGTCGGGTACTGACTGTCAGCGTCGACCTCCTCGATGAGCTCCTCGAGGATCTTCTTGTTGAAGGGCTGCCCCATGAGCCGGAGGATGTCCGCCACCATGTCGCATGGGATGGAGCCGGTGTGTTCACGGTCGAAGGCATCGAAGGCCTTGCGGAGGACTGAAACAGGACCAGGTACCGGTCTTAATAACACCCTCCTTGTCCTCCTCGCCCAGTGCTCGCCTGGCTAGACAGACCCGGCTGGGCCCTGGACTCCCTACCATATGTAGGCCAAGCGGGCGACTGTTTCGACTCAGGCGGGGGCGTGGCGTGGCGTGGCGTGGCGGTCTCACATCGTCCCTGAAATAGCTCCTGTGCTGCGCTACACCAAACGACACCCCAACCCAACGCGCCAAGCCACGCCAAGCCAGAGGCCTCACCACACTACGCTGGGCCGCTCTCTCAGGATCCGTCTCTTCTTTTCTAGACAAGATATTCGTATCGGTGCCCAACGTTTTCGGTGCTCGCACTCACTCTGTTCCACAGTGTTACCAACGGAAGAGCACTGGTAAAACAAAAGTGTTCTTACTTTTTACACTTTTAAAAAGAGCAGTTCCAAATTTACAGGTTTCTTGGTGTGTTTACAGTCTTTCCACTAATTAAAAAGTTCAAGCTATTGCAGTGATATTGATAATATTTTTTGAAACACCCTTACGCTTTTGTAAAGGGTACAAAGCACACTTTCCTTTTATCAGTGAGAACAAGAAATCTGGAAAAAGTCCGCAAATTATAAGGTGATGCATGCTGTCAATAATTGAGAGAGTAACCAAAAGAACTATTATCGAGTTGCCGTAAACCGTGCTTACTTTAGCCCCGCCCGGGGGAAGGGAATGGGGGCGGGGGGGGGGGGGGGGGGGGGGGGGGGAAGCGGTTGAAATTGGCCGACCGACTTTCAGGTAGGAGTGGAGGAACGCTGCCTTACTCTCTAACGGAGCGAAACAAATAAACAAACAAGTCCTTGGCGTAAACTCTTTCACGCCAACTCACACCCCTAATTCTGGACGGTCGACGGTTCGGTACTAAAGTTAGGTTCAGAGATTTTAGAGTAAGTTTTGACAGCATTGCTGCCAGGTTGATTCGAGTCTTGGTGGAGGATCAGGTTCTAGGCAGGAGTGAGGAAGAGCCAAGAACAGCTGACATGGGGTTCGTTCCTCCCGCTGTATACACAACATTTACCGACACCCTCTGCCAACGCGATTGCTGGCAGCAACATAGGTGGTGTCAGTGCGTGTTTCCTCGTCCTGCCCCGCACCGCCCCGCCCCGCCCCGCCCCGCCCCGCCAGCCCACCAGCGCGCCAGCCGACCGGTGGCCGGCCAAGCTAACAGCCGCGTCAAAAGTGACAAATCTCCCAGCAGCTCGAGAGCATCTTGGGCAGCAGTGGCGGGGCGGGGCGGGGCGGGGCGGGGCGGGGCGGGGCGGGGCGGGTTGGACTCTCAGCGCCACGCGAGTACAGAAAGCCAGCGTCGGACCCCAGGGAGATTAATGAAATCGGCTGCGGGCGCTTCCCTAAAAATACGGCGATGTAGGTCGCTAGCAGGTGCGAGCGCGGTCAGCTTTGGACCCGTGCGCACGCGACCTCAATGAGATGGGAACGAGTCCTAGCCTCTGCGCGCAACGCCAGCTGTAGCTGATGCAGAAATTTGGCCACCACCCACTTGGGTCGTTTACAACCACTGCGGGGGCGGGCGAGAGATGACAGACTGCTTCGCCTTCCAGGCGTGTACGGCATGTTGGGGCTGCCCGGTCTCAGTCTTTGACTCTACCCGTACAGCTGTGCGATTTTGGCCTCAAGTCTCAGTCAGACTGGCAGCCACTATGGGAGAACCTGCAAGAGTGCGGCTAAGATAGGCAACACGCCAAACACCCGTGCATGCGGCGTTGAGGGTGGCCTATGCCGCTATCTGCAGGCGGCTGAGAGACCGTGTGTCTGTATCTGTACGGCAACGAGCCTACCACCCACGGAACACGAGTCACATGTGCGAGCCATGTACTGGCCGCGTACGAGACCTATATATAGCCAATAGACATACTCGCCTCAAAACAAGGACAAACGGCAACGAGTCAAGCCATTCTTTCGCACGTGATCGATAATGAGCCTAGATATTTTTTTTTCTAACAGTCTCAGTCAGGGCGTGGCCGGAGCGGGCGAGCCTAGCCGCTGTCCAAGGCAGGAGGCGCGCCGAGCAGCACGAAGCGGTGGCGAGCGTGGCTTAATATAGCGGGGCGTTAGGGAGCGAGAGAGAAGTGGTGACGTCATGCCCTCCACCCGCACATCGCCCCGCCTCGCCACGCCACGCCCCGCCCCGCCCCGCCCCGCCCCGCCCCGCCCCGCCCCGCCTCACCATGCCCAGCAGCGTCCACGCCCCGCGGGCCATGAGATCTCGTTGCGCTAGATTTATGGTGAGTCTCGAAGCGCATTAAAATGCACCCTGCATGTGTCGAGGGAAGCAAGCAAACACTGATTACGCAACGTTTCCTCCACGAGAGGAAGAGAGAAAGAGAGAGAGAGAACATCAGGGCTGACTTCCGCAGTGCACTCGAAGCGAACTGACCTACCCCACTCGATCACACGGTCAGCTTCAACTGTCCATCGATGGGCTCATGAACATTGTCCGACATGAGGAATCTTCTCAGCAAACACTCGTAGTGTTCATAGCGGAGCCTCGTAATCCACTCGGAAAGGACGATGAGGTTGCAGAGCAGTACCCTCCCCCGCGCTGCCCCGCCCCGCCCCGCCCCGCCCCGCCCTTCCCGGGCCCCTCGGGGGTGAGAGGGGAGTATCGAGTGACAGTCCGCCGCTACCCCTGACGACTTGAAGAGGGGCACCGGGGATACGTCGCATCTCCAGTTCCCATCCCATTCGAAACGCAATAAAAAGAGAGTGGTTGGAAAGGAGCACACTATAAAATAGTCTCGCCACTTTACGAACTATTTTGTGACGAATGCTTCGCAAGTCTTCGTTGACGAATTATATACGAGATACACCTGTTTTGGGATTCTAAAACTCTTGTTTTCACTCACCGGCGATCTGTTCTGGGGGAAGATCATCCTGCAACAAGAAGACAACGAATGAATTTCTAAATCGATCAATCTCTTCCACTGAAGTCATGAGAGACGTTATGTGGCAGTCATTAACAGGTACAGTACTTCTTCACCCACACCCTCCTCGTCCCGCCCTGCCCACCACCTGGAAGGGGCGGCCGTCTATTTGTTCGCCTGATGATGACGGAGGATTCAATTCGCTCAGTAGAATTGGTGTGCGCGGCAGGGCAAGGCAAGGCGGGGCGGGGCAAGGCAGGGCGGGGCGGGGCGGGGCGGGGCGGGCGATGGGCAAGCAGACTACTGTCTACTCTTGCTTTGCATGCGCCCCTCGCCTAGGAAAGGGGACAGCTGGAAAGATCACCCACCTCTCCGAAAACCGTAATGTAAAAAGAGAAAGGTCTTCTTGGGTCAGCCAATAAAACGAAACAACTTGGAAGGTGCTGCTCTAACTCACTTGAGCTCCCCCTCCCGCCCCACCGCCACTCCCTCTCTCTTCCCCTCTCACCCCGCCGGCGCGCCTTTTGTCAGCCGCCATCGCAGATCGCAGAGTCTGGCCTGGCACCTGTCAGCGCGTTTGTTCCGGAGATCACCACAGTACGGAGCGTGGACATGGCCAGTGGCCGGGGTCGCCACAGCCACCCGTCACCAGGGCGACAGCAGCGACAGCCTCGCCGACAGGGAGGGGCCATCAATACAGCAGCTCCGTGACACCGCGACGCTAGCTCGATAAGGATTTATATCTCGTTCGAGTGGCAAAGCCACAAGCGCACCAGATGGCGCGGTGGTCCTCGAGTTCAAACCCCATAGCAGGCGAAGAGAAAGTGACGGACAAGGAAGGAAAAGAGATAAATGGCAGGGACCGTGTAGTCTGCGCTGGGTTATGGAGCGGATGTGGCAGAAGTTCCGAATGCTGATCGACTTCGCTAACGAGTGTGCACGAGTGTGCAGACGAGCATAGTGACAGCTATGGCAGTGCCCTCAGCAGGCGGACAGGCACGCGAAGAATGCTGGTATTCATGCGGGACCTCTCCTCGTCCCCCTCCCCTCGACCCCCATCTTCCGTCTTTCTTCCTCTCACTGCCATCGCCCAGCCTAGCTGCATTGTGAGAATACCTGCTAATCTCAAAGGTTCTGAACGGTGCCGCAACACTTAGAGTAACGGATACAGAAACATAACAATAATAGCTGTCTGCTGTAAGTGTGCCGGGAAGTTCGGAACGCTTCACATTTTATAAAAAACAGGCCTCGAACCAGTTTTTCCCTTTGAAAATAGTGACTTTAGAGACCAAAATTTTTAAATAACCGACCAATTACCGACCAAAATTCGGCAAGCGTGGTGACTTTTGAGAACTTTTTTGGACTAGAAATCGATAAGAAAGACATTTTTTTTTACAAACTTTTCATTGTTATGTAACATTACATAGCAAGCGGTGTTGTGTTTACAGAACAAATCTCGTAGCGAGGTCACTTCTGGTGAGAAGAGAAGACCCCGAGCGAACCAGCGCAGCGAGCCGGTGCAGGCACTTGGAAGAGCAGGGACGAGGCGAGGCGAGGAGGGAACCGAAGCGGCCGACTACAAGCCGCAACCTCTGTGTGCTTGCGCGTGGAGTATCAAGCCTAAAATAGCGGTAATTTAGAAGAAAAAAACAGAGTCTTTTCGCCGAAAATACCGACTTTACCGACCAAATTTGAAAATTACCGACTTTTACCGACTTTAAATAAAATTACCGACTTTAGGATAAA
>CABIKL010000143.1:0-29956 GCA_902196195.1 Aptinothrips rufus | reverse complement strand
CCCCTGGAAGGTAGGCAAGCTGCACAACTTTCAGCCTGTAGGTAGGCAAAAAGTTCAACATTCGCCCCCTCCAAGGGGTCGTCCTGGATCCGCGCCTGAATAGCATCACGAAGTGCAAGGAGAGTGTCGAAGATGGACCAAATTCCGACCACGTGGTTTGTATGTACGTCTTGGGACCCCCATGGTATGCCTGCAGGTGAGCCTGGACGTGCAGCAGTTCGCGCCCAGCGAGCTCTCCGTCAAGGTCTCGGAGCGCAGCGTCCTGGTGGAGGGCTGCCACGAGGAGCGCGCTGACGAGCACGGCTACATCTCGCGCCAGTTCCGACGCCGCTACATGCTGCCCGAGGACGTGGACACCGAGGCCGTCACCTCCTCGCTGTCCTCTGACGGCGTGCTCACCATCTCCGCGCCGAGCAAGGTGAGCTAGGCGCCAATCATATGTCACGACGCACTGGCCGCAAGGGGAAGACACTCGCTGAACGCTGATGAATAACGCGGCAGGGGTGACCATAATTTAGAGAGAGTGTGGGTTGTGGAGACATGGAAACGGTCATTGTGGCAAACCGCCACTTTGCGTAGGTTCGGTGTGGGCAACATATGCACAGGGTAAATACTGTGAACACCCCTTCGGCTCCTGAGGGGTGTTCAGTTTATACCATGAGCATGTACTACCCACACTGACCGTAGATCAGCGTACCACGCTGCACTTCCCTATAAACTTTCAGATGCCGACACTCCGTTTTACGTTGCAACATTCAGTCCTGACGTGATATGTTTTGTTGGACCCACAGAAGCAGCTGCCCCCCGGAGAGCGAGCCGTGCCCATCACTCAGACGGGCGCCCCCGCCCTCTCGCCCGCCCCCCAGGCCCCGGCCGCCCACGCCCCCTTCCCCAGCGCCGCGCCCCCCGCCGCCGCCGCCCCCGTGAGGCAGCAGCCCGCGGGGGGACCCGTCACCACCAACATCCGGATAGACAAGGAGCAGTAACCACCCGGCCACGGGCCCACGCCCTCTCCACTCCCTCTAGAGCGCGCTCTAGAGGCACCCCAGGGCCCCCAGGGTGAGAACTGCCGTGCTCCCATTTTATTCGGATAAGCGAGAATCGAACCCAAGACCCTTGCTTCAGAACCAGAACCCCCTCATCATCTTGCTCAACGAATAAAAACCTTTATGTGTTTAAAATTTTTAAATTATTTTCTTATGTAAAGTTTGTAAGTTTATGTTCAATAAAAAAAACTTAAATAATCTATCCGGCTTTAATATTTTTCTTGCATTTCGCTTACAAAGAGGTAAGTATGTACAAGGGAGGGACTGGGACTGCTGGTACCAAAAGAATTTGGTACTAAGTCATGATATCGTTCTTTACATATTCAAACACAATGTATTAACATGGCATTAAACAATTAGGTACGGATGTGGGTACAGCATGATCACGAATTCCCCTCTCTATGCTCAAGTCACTGACTGCTCTATCACAACCCTACTTGACGACTTACACTGTGTTCTAGCCACAACCGTACTTATTAAAACTCAGTAAACTGGAATTCTTACTTATTCAAGGATGATCAGATCATATTCCCAATATCCGTCAACAGTCTATTTCGGTTTATTTCCTTCTTATATGAATGCGGTAAGGGCCAATGTAATGTCCCGCTGTACTGTGCCCCAGCCCAGCCCAGCCCAGCCCAGCCGCCCCCGTTCCTCCTGTGGGCCCCGTGGCTTCGCCTCCCTGATGGCAAGGACACATTGATGGCACCGGGGCACGCTAGGGACGCGGAACGCGCAGGGCGGGGCGGGGCGGGGCGGGGCGGGGCGGGGCGGGGCGGGGTCTTGTCACAGCCCCACTACTGTACAGGCTTTCCGTGCTCGATTAATTCTGATCAGGTCGGCCGCGGAGGGCTGATAAAGAACTGAAAGGTTTTTGCTGACGTCGCAGCCGTCGCATCGAGACTTTTTCCTTGAGCTGGGCTATCGGCTCTGCGCGGCTACCGGCTGATGACGTGATTGTAAAGCTACTTGGCGAGTTCGACGCTGGGAGTCTATCGGATCGGGAGAAACGAATTGGAGTTTTGAGTTTGAAACGCTACTTTCCCTCGTCTGAAGCGCACAAAGGAACCGCAGTACTTATAGAGGTCAGCATGACCCTCAGTTTCCTTCAACTGTAAATACACCGATATTGGGAAAGAAATGCGGAGCGTTCATTTGTCAAAATGGCGGTCTACCGGCAGAGCTCCTGCTCAATCCTTGGTCTTCCCTCTGGGCCGGGCAGGAGTGGAGCGCTCGGACTTCCCTCCTCTCCTTCGCGCGGTGCTAGGCCCGACAGCAATGGATTTCCAACATCCTTAAACAAAACAGGACATGACTGCTTTGTGGTCTGTCTCAAGTGGTCGAGGCTTACAAATGGTCAGTGGCGGATCCAGGACTCTTCGCCAGGGCAAAATTTGCCTTTTTCATGTCCTGGTTTGGTGCAGCCCCTTACATGAGATTGCTGAACTTCCGGCTCGGATAGTGCAGTGTCTCCCGGTAGTCACGTGGTGCTGGCTATTATCTCCCCCTCCAGTCTCTCAAGCACCCCCCCCCCCCCTCTCCTCTCACCGGCATGACTCCGGCGGCGGCTCCTGGCGGGGGCGGGGCGGGGTGCGTCTCAGTAGTAATGCGCGCGTGCCCGGAGCCGGACCGGAACCCGGAGCGGGGCTAGACAGAGTTGTGTGCCGGAGTTATATCACGTGAAATGTGTCCTGGACTTAGCAGAACAGGAGTCGTCATTGCCAAGACAGGTAGGTTCTGATGAGAACAGAGACAAAATTATGAGTTCAGTAAGATCTTTTCCGCGCTGGTGGTAGATCAAAACCACGACATTTTGGTTTGTCAGTTCGATAGTCCTGATCTACTTAGTTCACATACATAGGTAATACTCGTTTTACATTGCGTAGCAAGGAATCGAAGAAGGCTTACAGTTTTCAGCGGGTGCCAGCCTCGGACCAGGCGGTGTCACATACCGCAACACAAATGTCCAGGACGATACATAAACGGCATGTATCCCTAGGTCATTAACTCAACGAGTGTCGCAACAACAATCAACAATATAAACATCAGTACCCGCCCGACCGGAATCTCGCATCCTCCCCTCCGCTCTTCTTCCATTCACTCCCATCAACTTCTTTGTTCGCGGGCTTAAACTATAAAAACCCAGTGAGAAAATGGCGTATCGAATCGACGTCACGTCGACATCGACATTGATAGATTTTATGAACTACGTAAATACTGTAAATTCTATATCGAAATCAGATCGACATCGGTCACTTTTCGAAGGTCCATTTCTCACTGGGAAACGGGCAGGACAAAGACAGCGCGCGGGCTAGAACGTAGCCAGACCGCAGGGGCGCATTCAGGACTTCTATGAGAGCTAGTAGACTTCCCTTGTCAACGCATGACGTGTGATGTGATCTGGGGGCTGTCCATAAATTAGGAGGAGGGGTCTGCGCTCATCTTAAGACTCGACACGATGAGAGTAATGAGGTTAAATCGGTTCCCAGTGAGATATGGTGGTGTCGAAACGACGTCGATACGATGTCGAATATCGCTAACTCATCGATTTCAGGTCCACTTTTACGTCGATTTCGATGTCGAAACGATGTCAGCGTTGATGATTTCTCACTGGGTTATAGCCGCCATAGCCGCCTTACGAGGGAGTGGGTCACAGTGTGGCCGATTTTCACTAACGTAATTCATGGACAATCCCTTAAGCGTTCGTATGAACAAAGTGCAGGTTCTTATTCCCGGTCGTTATTTCGCTATTCGGCATTTCCGCCACACCGAAGAGCGTGCCCTTTTGTTCTTGTGAGACAAATTTAGTTTCTGTCCTGAGCAGGCAATCATCCTGGCCCTACAACAAAAACGCATCCTTTCCCTCGTTCATGGTGGGAGGGGACCAGAGGGGACGCTGTTTGTGTGCTGTTGAACGCGCTTCCTTCCCGTCGGCGACAGGCACGCTAGGTCCCCTTCACTTCCTTCCCCCGCCCTCCCCTCCCCTGGCTGCCCCTCGCCCTCCCCGCCCCTTCCGTGTTCAATGTCTTTATCATCACATGCACACGGCGCGTGAGGGGAGGCAAGGGAGGTAAGGGGAGGATGTGTGAGTTGCCTCCGAAACCTCTCTCAACACATGCTTCGGGAATAGGAGCGTGACCACGGCGGTTCTCACTATCAAGAGGCTGCGTTGTAGTTACATCTTTTCTCCATTCTTCTTATTTCTCGTTCGCACATTTTTCTTCTTTTTCCTTCTTATATGGATTTTTGACTTTTCCTCCCCACTGCCTCCTCTTTTCTCAAACAGTTTTACATTCATGCTTTTATTTGCGAGGCAGAAAATTCAAAGTTGAGATTCATACCGGCTCGTTTTCGCCTAGCTGACTCCCCCATGCGAAGCGCAGGTGTCATCAGAACATGCCAAGAATGCCATCCCACCAAACGTGCCAACGTGTGCCTTTTACAAAAGATAATAGCTTTTCGCCCCTGACCTCGTCACATGTACAAATCGTTGGGGTTCCTGACATGCAAGTTTTTCCCTCGGTTTTCTCGTTACTGCCCCTCTCCGGTTATAGCCTCTCAGCTTATTCACACGATACCCTTTGAATTCGAAAACCCTTTCTTCCTTGCTTTGAAGATGACCCGGACCACGTCACGCGATTATGAAATAAACTAATTAGGAATAAAATAATAATAAGTCGTAGGAAATTGAAGAGGAAGTTCGTAGCGCGAATTGCTGCCTGTACGTTAGCAGAAAGAACAGATCACGAGATGTAGACACTGTGCTAGCAGGCTGCAGCGGAGCGCTTCGCATTCATACTCGTGGCGCGGCTCTGAGTAGTTCGACTCGCCGCCGCCGGCGGCGCCACATGTATTTATCCTTGGCCCAGGGCACGGAAGCGCGCCACAAGAACAGGATTGCAGGCTGGCGAGGAGGTAGCCGCGGTCCGCACAGCAACGTGTACAGTCGGCTCGCTCCGCTGTGCTCCGCTGTCTCGCCTCAGCTGGGGGGGCGGAGGGGAAGGGGAGCGCGGGGGACGGGGCGGGGGAGGGAGGCCGCCGGCCGCCCACTGGTGGGAGGAGGTCGGGAGGTGGGGGAACCGCCCGGCCCGGCGCGGCGCGGCGCTGCGTACGTGGCGTGGCCTGGCGTAGCGGACGCGATGCCTGAGGGCAGGAGGAGGTGGAGGGGGGTGGGGAAGTCCTGTGCCCATGGCATGCGCTCCAATGCGCTCCCAGGCCGTCCACGTCGGTAGGCTTAGCCTATTAGCCTGTCCAGTCGGCAAAATTTTGAGCTGGTTTCTTTTGAGATGAAACCAGGTAGAACCATTGTCTCTAGACTTAGGCGGGAATCGTCGAATGTCGACGATTGTACGCACTGACTGTTCGATACACATGATGAGATCAGGGCATGACGCTGTTCGCTTGAGACCTGTCCAATGGCATGGCGTCCTCAACCAGTCGCACTGACAGCCCGAGACGAGCCTGTCACAAAGAAAGGAGGCAAAGGGAAGCTCAAGACGGGGAAATGAAACTAATAAAAACAAGTAGTGAAGCGAAATGGCCTTGGACGGCGTGCAGCTCGTGCAGCTAGGGACGAGGCCGGCCCAAAGCAGTGCAGTGCATCAGGGGGATGCATTGAAACGGTCGTAACCCTGCCCCGGTCATGTCGTGTACGCTTCGCTCCAACGATATCATCTTTGTGGTAACGCCATGCAGCAGAGTTCACTCCATGCTTCCTCCCTTGGCGTAGGGCAAGCTCGAGTACTTCCACTTCATGAGTTGTTATCACGAATGTATGACCTGGAAAGAGACCGCCGACACCGTTTTAATCAGAAACCCGCGATTCGGAGGAATTTATCTAAAACAAATTATAATTTCTGCATGAGGTTTTAATTTACTAGTTTAAAATCACTCGTCCTTATTCAATTAATTAAAAGAATTTGATAAATGAGTTGTTTAAGAATGGGCCCTGGTCCCCCTCCTACTCGGTGCTGTGGTGCCAGGACCGCCTGTCTCCACCACAACAGGTTGGTGACTCGTGTCTCCGCCCCATCCCCCAGACGACCAGCCCCTCCCCTCGCAGCGCAACCAACTTTAAACGCTCGATTAAAAGTCGACCGCCCCAACTTTGATTCAATTATTAACATGCGAACGGTGGCGGGGGAACGGGCGGTCGGGGGTGTCGGGTGG
Source organism: Aptinothrips rufus (assembly GCA_902196195.1). Classification (NCBI taxonomy): domain Eukaryota; kingdom Metazoa; phylum Arthropoda; class Insecta; order Thysanoptera; family Thripidae; genus Aptinothrips; species Aptinothrips rufus. The sequence goes on along the minus strand of CABIKL010000143.1, from coordinate 23,741 downwards.
GGGGGGGGGGGGGGGGGGGGGGGGGGGGGGGGGGGGGGGGGCGAGGATGAGCCCGGCAGGAAGCCCGTCATAATTTACTAAGCGGCACAATAGATTGAGGACAGCCGACGCTGCCCGCGGTGACGCGGCGTCGTGGGGCGTGGGGCGTGGGGCGGGGGCGGCCACTTGGAGCAGGCGGCAAGGAGGTGCTACGCCCTGCTGCCGTCTCTCCCAGTTCCTGAAAATAATGGAAAATAAGACACAGATGAGACATACACAGAGATAACATCCATACATCAACTCTCAAGAAATTAAAAAAATTTCTGGTCAAACAATGGCATATACATGGATCTAAATTAATTTTTGGGAATTTTCAGAGACATTTCACCAAATTTTATCAACCCTACAGATAGAAACAGTAGAGCCAAGAGGGTCATTAACTTGGAAATAGTGTAAAAGGGAAGATTCAAATATTATCCATACCATATGGTACTCCTCCAATGAAAACGGCATTGATGAATTTACGGCCATCCCAATGACGAACTCGGATTTTATCCTTGCCAAGCAGAGTGCCGTCCATCTGAAGAGCTTTCTTGGCACCTTCTTCATCCTACATTATCAAGAAATAAGATAACATGAAAAGATCACTGCAGGAGTACTTAAGAATTAACTTGGCTCATAGCCTTCAGTATAAATAAATGACAAAGATTTAAAAAGATATTTGTAAACAAAATGTAAACCAGCAGAAATTACCTCAAAAACAATGAGAGCCCTTCGAATTGACGAATCTCTTGGAAATTCAACCCAAACTGAGCATATATTGCCACAGTCCTTGAAATGAGCAATAACTTCATCTCGAGAAGATCCTGAAAAGCACAGGTGAGTTAGAGGAAATTTACGATACAGAAATCTTTTGAGAGGAAAATGCTAGTAACCAACCAATCAACAACATTACTAGAATAAAACAAAACATACTGTGAAGAAGACCAAATACAGCAACACCAATGGAGTTTACTTGACAGGATCTCCAACTGCGCCAACGAACTACTGATATTGGGGCTTCATTGAGTTGAGAACCATTCTTGGCCAAGGCATTGGCAACAGCCTCTTCCGTCTAGAGTAAAGAACAAGTTAGCAAATGTTAAACAGAATACAGCTTCAGAAAAAAAAAAGAAGAAAAAAAAAGGAACAAAGAAGGTGTTTGAAAAAAGTGAACATACTTCAAACAAAATATGTGCCTTTCTGTTGTCATGCTTCACTCGAACACCTTTGATTACACCGCAACTTTCGAAATGCATCCAGACATCTTCTTCAATAACATCTGGAATAGGCAAAAAAGAAAATCAACAAATGTTAGTATCATAAATAATTTGCAGTTCTTATAGTAAAATGTTATGGTCCATGACACATAAAATGAACAAAAACTCACCAGAACCACATTCAACTTTAACTGAGGTGTTCTCAAACTTAATATCATTCTTTTCAGGAACATCAACAATGATATGACGTCCTTCCAACAAAGTGCCATGAATTTCAAGAGCCTTTTCAACAGACTCCTCTTGTTGGAAAGTAAATAAACCCTCATCACGAGTGCCATTTTTCACAAATTCCATCTGGAATAAAAAAGTAAACTGTAAATACAGAAGAATTTTCTTTGACATAACAGACACAAAGTCAATGCAGAAAACAAACCTTTTCAATTGGTCCACAGTCCGTGAACAAGGCTGTGAGTTTAGTTTGCCAGTCAGAAGCGTGGGATGGAAGGTTCCTCAACAACACAGTGCTGTAACAAACAAAATAGTTGAGATGTAAGTCAAATTTATGTTCAAAGTATTGCTGCAAATCACAAATTAAAAAGCTTACCAGTCTTTATTGGCTGCATTATTCTGGGCATTGGGATGCTGGTTTTGTCGATTGTTAGGTCCACCTCGAGGGCTCCCTCTGCCCCTGAACTGATTGTTTCGTCCACGCTGGCCACCCCGCCCTCTCTGACCTCCGCGGCCCCTTCCACCTCCCTGATAATGATTGCGGCCTCGGAATCCACCTCGACGAGGAGTAAATCCATTTTTTTCAGCCATCTCAAAAGTTCACCTGTTCAAAGAAAATTAAAATTGAAATTGTGCATTCAGACCTGCAGGTTTAAAATACGATCTCATCAGATGAAAACAAACAGTACTAAAAACAGCAGCGACTTTCATGATAAATATTTGTTTTTGAGTAAGAGCATTATGGTGCAAACCGAGTACCATGAGTCCATATCACAAATAGGTTAGAAAATACTTTAAATCAATAATGATCAAAATAAATTATTTTGGAGACAATTTCTGAACTTAGTGCTGGTTGCTTGCAATACGTTCGTGTAAGATGGTGAAAAAACAATAAGTCTTGTCATTTTTTGACAGGAGAAGAGACAGAAGAAGAGACTTCTGCGCCGGTACGGGATGTCAGATGCAGAGTTCATGGAAGCCATGACAAAAAAGCTTATTACTATTCAGACGAATTTCGCATTTAGTTTCACCACATTTGTACATGTAAGTGCTTGGAGAAAAGAAGCTAAAAAAAAAACTATCGGATTATATGACTCGAGAAAGTTAATGGATACTGTTTACACGGTGAAATAGCAGGAGATACTACTTCATGAAATATAACTAACTCAAAAACGAGAGCTTTCAATGAAAACTTTATAGACTTCATCATAAAAATACGTTAGATAAATTTTGAAATTAGCAACAATTACAACTGATACAAACATGTACCACGGAAACCTATTGAAAAAGAACCGAAAGTGAAAACTTCAGTGATTTCTAATAGCCTGGCCAAGAGCTTGATGCCAAGACCGCGGATTACGCTAAAACAGGACCAGTATCATCGATCAAACTGAGGCTACGATTCAGATAAGCTGACATTGACCTAAAACATGAGTACGCATACAGAAGTGAAAATTTAATAGTTGAAAGAAAGCAAACAGTGAAATGAAAATTGTACCAGAGAATAATGGACTCCTGAAGAAAGTCGACCGGTTCCGGAGAAGGTACACCACTACGGTTCGGTTCCGGTTGTTTACCGCACGGCCTTCTAGATGTGTGTGTGTGTTTTTGTTCTTCTGCTTCTTGGTTGGCTCGAGAATTCGGAGCGAGTGGCGCCTCTCAAGGTAGCGCGCACGATTTGAGATGAGCGCGATAAGCACAAAGCGGGAACGAATCATTAGTTCGCCGAAGCATGTCACCTCGTGTGATCTCTAGGCAGGAATTTCATATTCTTTTCGTTCGTGAAGAGTGAAAGAGCATTGCTTATCTAGAGAAATGAGAGAAATTGGGAACATCTCCCATAAAAAGCAGTGATGTAACGACTTTGGTGGAAAGCTGTAATAGAGCTTATAGAGGTAGTATTAATGGACAGAGTTGTAATTTTCTTACTTATATTTCATTTATTTACTTTAACGCAGTCTGGTTTTACACTTCAATTCAGGTCGGAGGGTAAATATATATATCCTTCTTGTTGCCAAAAACAAACTAAAAAAAATTACTGTCAAAACAAAACAATAACAGAACAGACCTCTTGTAGTTTAAGCTTCATTACAAGATAACAAAATAATGTTTCATATCAATTTGGGATGTTTAAAAAGGTGTAAAACATTGTTCACAACATCATTTCATGAAGCAAAAATCATTTACAATAACATTACAAATTCTACTATGATACAAAGTTTTAAAAAATTGATCATTTACAAAAATTTCACATTATTATCAGGATGGAACAAGAAAGGGTGCCTCAAATGCTTAATAAGTTAGGCATAAATACATTAGAATATGAAACAGCAAAATGGCAGTTTCAGTAAGTCAAAGAGACCTCTCATAAATAGAATACTTTAAATCTGGAACGTTTAAAGAAATCTCTAATGTACATGCATCACTTTCAAAATAAAAACTATATTTACATGCTTTCATGATCAATTTTACAAGATTTATTTTAAAAGTCGGTAAGAAACATTTGGTGTTAAATACCTGTGAGTATCTGCAATTTCCTCAAATCTATGTAACAGATATTCCTAGAAATCAACCAAATCCATTTTTTTTAACACGTAAGGTAGGCAGCCCCTACAGTTTGTTGCCAATTCCATATTCGGGGCATCTTATGTTGATGATTCTCATCAGCTTTACTTTTCAGTTTACTGTCAGGCCGGCAAGGAAAACATGATCCAGTCTAGTAATCTCAAATAAAGCCAAGGGATTCAATTCAAATCACAAAAAAGGTTCAAAATCTGTTGGTGACAAAAGCGAAAGTCAAATATCGTTGTTGGATTTCTGCTCTGTTGCTTTTATATTCTTTTTTTTCCAGACTGTGTGTCCTATTTTGATTCGCAGTCTTCTTTATTGGAGTGGTGCAACAATACCGATTAGCTGGGCATAAATAATTTACTGCAATGGATTTGGCTTTTGTACAATATTTTAGAAGAGAAAACAGAGCAGAAGAAAATAGTCGTGACAGAGCGCTCAGTCTTCCAACAAATCGGTTACGAAAACGAGACCAATTACAATAAAAATGCCTAATACTGCACACATCATGAAAAAAATCAAATGCGTAAAATACAACCATCAAATGGTCTCACTTGGGACAGTTTTTCAAGTTTTTTTCTCTTGTATCCACAATTTTTCTTTTAGACCTCTAATTTTTAGGTATGTCATAGAGTACATTGCTTCTAATAATTTGAGACCAGAATTTTTTTTTTTACTCAACCGTAGCTTTTTTTCTGCCTTTCAAGTCAATACTCGTTAAGATCCTCCTTCCCGCCTTCGAAAACAGCTGACAGGCCGAAACCAACTTTTGTCACAAAGTTATACGCAATCTCCGGCCGGTGTCAGCACAAAAGAAGTTAAAAAGGGAAGGGTGTCTCAAGTTAGACCAGCTGTCTCAAATTAGACCATTTGACGACACTCACCGGATTGGGTAGCACGACGGTCTTCCCTTGTCTGGTGTAAAGACAGCCGCAGGCTTCGACTGGCACCTTGGGGTATGAATCTGCTCTGTTAGGGTCGGCTCAGGTCGGCTCGGAACGTGGAGTACGTGGTGAGGTCGGAGTGTTGAGGTCGGAGTGGTACAGGTACGTCCGCGCACGCGTACGATCCGCGATGGACTGACGGTCTGGGTCTGGGGTCTGGGTCGGTCTGAGCTGCTGACAACCGAACAGAGCCAAGCCGACCGAGCGCTGTGCAGGCGGGGCTAGGCGGTGCCGGGCCGCCGGGGCCAGCCGGCTTGTAGCCGAGCTGGAGCCTGCAGAGCCTGCCTCGGCCTGCCCAGGCCCAGGAAGAGCAGGGCAGCAGTGGGCAGCGCCAGGTCTCGAAAGGGAAAGAGACGCGAACTGCGTATCAATTCCTCGTCAACATGTCGGCCGGTCGGTGCAAAAGTGTATGGATTGGCGACGAGAGAAAAGGGCGGGGGTCGCGTCTCTTACTCCTGTATCTCTACAGGCTGGGGTGGCGGGGCGAGCGTCAGCCGCATGGGCAGAGCAGCCAGCCTCGTGGGCGGCATGGAGCACCAATTGGACGAGAAAGAAGCCACTAGTTCATTTCCTTTTACATCCGAGATACTGCAGGCCTTGAGTAGGGCAGGGCTGGCAGGGCAGTCAGGGTGCAGAGAAAGCACGCTGTGGCTGTGATAAGCTAGTCATGATGGCCCTCGGGCCTCTACGCCACGCTACGTTCCAGGCGGTAGTTCAAGGCTACGGGTGACTGGGTCATCACACAGTCCTGCTGTGCTTCGGGCCACCCCCTCGATGTGTGCTCAGCAGGTGTTACTTTACTGCCACCCTGGAGTTCGGTACATTATTCGGGCATCCTAGTGAGAAATGGGTGGCGTCGAAACGACGTCGATACGATGTCGAATATCGCTAACTCATCGATTTCAGGTCCACTTTTACGGCGATTTCGATATCGAAACGATATCAGCGTTGATGATTTCTCACTGGGACATGGTCGGCCAGAAAAATCGAACTTGAACGAATCCCCTCGACGCCGACGCTACTTATTCTCCCCCTCCCCAATGCGCTCCATAATAGAGAGACTGCAAAAGAGTGAAGGATGCTAAAGTACTTTGAGTTCAGTAACATAACGGGTGCTCATTGTAGTGAAAAATGGCCAAAATTTCGATGTCGATTAAATGCGATCAACATTAAAAAATTTGCCGTTCCTCGGAAGCGCATTGCTTCATGCAGTTTTTCGTTCAGTCAATGGCATCATGTTATCTCACAGAGTCGATTAAGGTGCCTAGCAGGATATGAGGGTTCATACAGAGTTCTCATTTTAATTTTCCTTTCAGCACTCATTTCCGGACCGAAAATTGACCATTTTCGCTCGTTTTTGGACAATCTATAGGTCGTAAACTTTTGTAATACGACAGTAAGACTGATTTCCAGTCTTGTATCGACACTAGACATGTTCCAGGAGTATAAAGTTTTGGAGACAACAACTTAACAACACGCGTAACAACAAGCGTATCTCGCCAACTAAGAGCAGCGCCTGTCAGCCGCAGGGTAGGCAGGCAAGAAATTAGGCCAACACACCGGAGCCCACCGGGTTGCATACCGCTTGGGCGTCTTTTCAGGGGCCGTCATTCCAGTTCAGTTTCTCGAGGGTAAACGGTAAACTCACCTCACTGATTGTTTCATTGTGAGGCTCTCCACGAGTGTGGCTATCATATAATTCAAAAATCAAATCATAAATAAATTATGAAGAATAAAAAAGCTTACTGGTCAAGTGTTCATGAGAGATTTCCCAGCAGAAGTGGTTTTGTTTTGAGAGGTCATGACAGGCCACCAGGCCACAGGCCAAGTATGATACCAGATTTTCCTATTTTCTTACGACGCGAGTGAGAAGGGCTACCAGGATGAAACAAAGACAGATGCAAACTTACATTCTTTTATTTCATTTAAAGAGTAACGGCACAGCTGAAACACAATAGGTGAATCAAAAAAGCTTAAATTGCTATTTCCAGTGTTCAAAGCAGGTGTCTTGAAGAAATAATTACAATCAATTTTTCCTTAACAGAGTACTTTCCCTGGACCTGCCAGTCTATTTGCCTATGTTTCTACATGCTGTATACCCAAACATGCGCTTTGTGAAAGCTTTTATTTTAAATGTCTCCTGGACAGAATACAATACATTTTTGAAACTCTGTGTTCTGAGTAGATGATTGGCACTTGAGAGAAGAGCCACCTTCTCTCAAGATTGCAAGGAAAACAGAACATATTGTGGCTGAATAGATTAAAATGTAATATTCCAATAAAAGAATACTAAGATAAAGAATCAATAGTAATAGGTAATTTGAATCATCCGCTCCAAAACAAAGTAATAACATGATAAATCGTAACTAAAATTAAAAGTTTCAACAACAAATATCTGATGTGCATGCAATTTAAAATGGAATGAACAATTCAAATTACATTACATAAATTTATCATAACTGCTACTGTCTGTTGTTTTGACTTGAGAAACATAAAAAGAAAAATCTAGTTTGAAAATGAAGCCCAGCTTCCAGTAGAAAAAACATTACATAAGACATGCTATACCTAAGACAGTACATAACAAGCCCAGCTTGAATGTAATAAATATGTCAGCACACAACAAATACTATAAAGCAAAAGTTCTAGATTGATTGCAAGATGGCGGAGGCCAAATGGATAGCATATAAGGATCTAATGTCGGAAAGGAGCTCCTGGGATGTTTTAAAACTTATTTTTCAAGTGGATGGGAACTAAGAGCTGAAAATTTGACTTTGTAAGTCTTTATAAAAATACGCAATTTAATTAAGACACCATATCCATGCCCTATGCCAGAACAGAGCATACACTTTCCAAAATATGGCAACCCTGTTATCACATCAGTTCCAATTTTTCATGCATTTCACTTCGACTGTGACATTTGAGCACATACGCACAAATTCTTAACAATAAACTACCCCATGATTGGTCCACCAACGCATATTCGGAAATAGGTGCAGGTTACAAATTAAGTCCATAGTTATTCTAGGACACCAAAACAGAAAAAGAACAGCTACTGTTCCTCTTTTCTATCATTACTTTACAAAACAATGAAGAAACAGCAAATCAGTGCAGACCACACATACATTAAAGTTTACCAAGAAAGGGAAAGAGAACTCAAGATTTCCACAAAAAAGAGGTAAAATGATCAACCTCCCCATCAATATGTTTCATACCCAAGAACTTAATAATAGTTGTTCTTGAATGCAGATAGCTACGGTCTTTTTGTGGCAAGCATTTCATACTGCTGTATCAGATCTGGTTTTTAAGGACGGAAGAAACAGCAACATGCAAAATTCATATCTGCACACAAAACAGTTATAAGTTTGAAAGCACTTTGTGCAAAGCAGATATGTTAGACTGATTCTTAACTTCAATTTCACACATCAATAAAAGGAAAATGTTCAAATACTCCAGAAGGAGCTAGCAGGTCCAAATCTAACAATCAGACACTTGTGTCTAGTCATGCGGTAAAATCAAAATTTAAAATTAGATATTCTGATTGATCAAACAATGTGCTATGCCCCACCCCAAACTTGGGAATTTTAACAGCTACCATAAACCTACTGTAATAAAATCTGCCAATTCTTTTATGATTTCTAAGGTTATCCACATTTGCTATAATACAGCAATATATTTAAACTAAAATAGTGATAAAGATATACAAGCCAAGAAAAAATTTCCAAAATCCTGAAATACATTTACGTTGAATATTATTAACCAAATGTAGATTTTGAAACCACTCCAGCAAGGTAACATGGGGCAAGTCAGGCCAAGCCAAGGCTTTGATGTAAAGACCTATGACCAGCAGGGTGTTAAGAACTTCAAAAAAATAGATTCAACCACTTCCTCTCGACACCTAACATTTGGACTTAGGTAATGTAAATTGATTTGTATATGTCTGTAGATAGAAACCAAAGTTGAGATCACAAGCTAAACATCAATCATTATAATCATAATTGCTTGAGCTGTTACATAGGAAAGGGTCAGCGGCAGTACAAAACTCCAATTTTGGAACACATTCACTTTTAGGGCAGCTCTTAAATATTTTCTGACCCATTATTGGCAATGATGCTTCCTGATCTGCTTCTCTAATTTTGTCTTGAAAAGCTATGCAGCAGTCACAGCTTTAATGTTAATTACATTGGCATAGACTTGTCACGGCTAACAGACCTGTGAATTTACATGTAGTATGTCATTCATGTGAGTGAAGGAAAGATAAGCACAGAAAGCCTTCTGAAAATAAAAGTGATCAGTAATTTAAAACAAAAAACAAAACAAAAACAAGATAATTTTTTTTTAAAATCATTAGGTGGTAATGGTATATTTTTTAATGCAGTCCTGAGTGCTTTCTTGCCGAGTTAGAGCTTAGGCTAGAATCCTTCCTTGCGAGTGAAAAGTCTATCCCATATCACAAGAAAAATTGAACTAATCTTCAATAGGCTGCAATTCGCTTGGATCCATAACATCATCTGTCCACTCCAGCCTGCTGCATGTGAAGATGAAGGACATTAACCTAAGCCAAAATGATTGCTATGCGGATGGTACATTTTGAGGAGATTTTTGGTTTGTTGTTGTTAGCTGCTGCAGGTCTTCAATGGACTTTTTGGTCACCAATGATATATCATCGACGGAATGTGTGACTTGATGAAGCGACTTCTTTGTGTAGTTTATTAAATCATCAGTGTTGTGAATGGCATTCGAAGTAATTTCTTTCATTTCAGATTGCAGTTTTCCTATGACCCATTCAATAGCCTGTCGACCCTGAAACAAAATTATGAGAAACATTTGTAGATAATTGAGGAAAATAGAAATAAAAATTAATTTAAAAAAAAAAAGACAGGTGACATTAATTTTTTTACCTTTCCAGCATTGACAGATATCTTATTAGTCATTAAGTTCTCCATGTAGCTCTCCAAGGGCATGCCATGAACGGTCACTATAGCTTCTTGCATCTGTAATGTTTTATTGGTATCCTCTGGGTGTGGCATGTATGTTACTGTTTCATCTACTGCCATAACACTGCCAAATGTAAGCTGTAAAACAAAAAGTAAGAATTATGATAGTGTATGAACTGGTGAAACATTTGAAATGTTCCAGACTCGCCTCATGAGAAAAGTAGAATGATTAACAGATAGTTGAGCCATCATAACTTGTCCATTCAATTGCTTGCAAATAAGACCAAACTTTTGCTACTTTGACAGCAACAACAAAATCTTACATTCAACTGCTAATCCGTATATGACTACTCTGGACATCAACACTTTCATTTCTAAAGTGAATTAAGGATAAAATACTCACATTTCTCGTTTTTAATGTCATTTGTCTTTCTTTGGGATCCACCAGTGAGTATTCACTGGCATAGCAAATGTTTGATGCTCCCATCATCTGAAATAAAATTATGAAACAATAGTAATTAGTTTTGAGAAACAAACCAAAGCGAAAAATAAATGTAAGTAAAAAACACAAAGGTTCCACAAAAGAGTGATAGGAAAAGCCATCTATACTCACAGATTCTGCCCATTTTGGAAATGGCCATTTAGATGCTACTAATCTATGAGTGTGCAATACTCCTTTAAAAACTTTACGATCAATGACATCAGTTCCTAGCACAGCCGGGTTGATGGGATTAGGATACTTCCGCCAAGCTGCTTGCGCAACAGTTTCCCATGGATGGCTGGAAACAAAATATGCAAGCTTCACACAATATATTAAACAGAATGGGAAATGGGTGCATCCACAAAGTAGCTTGAAAACGGTAGAAGTCTTAAATTTACAGGACAAGAGCAGAGAATTAGGATGTAAGATATATTATATAATGACAAATTTAGACTGTACAGTCGAGGTTCAGCTTCAGGGAAAAAAAGGTTAGGTTAGTAATATTCGACAGCCCAGTAGCTACTGATATGCACTAGGCTAATGCTAAGAGGACACATTTTAAAGAATGAACATAAGGTTCGTTTCAAACTGAAAACATGAATTATTGAGTTCAGAAAGAATAGGCGAAGTTTTCTGCTAGTGGAAACTGCACTCTAGAAGAGACACAAAATCGTCAAAATACCATTTATTACAATTTTACTGAGTTGAAGAACTATTGTACTTACTCATAAGTATGTTCACTCTTCCATATCTTCATTTTTCAACACAACGGAAGCTAGAAACCAGCGGAAAAATCCAATTTTCTAACAGTACACCTAAATTTCGTCACACACACAGGGAGTTCTACGAAAAGGAACTTAAATGGGCGAAGGTCGTTTTCTCTTCTCTTGACAGACGGCTTGCAGACGGCAACCCTCGAATGTCTGGTCTCGCATGGTCAGTCTCATCTCTAAGTGCTCGGTCTGAGCATTTGGAGCAATCTCAATTTCTACTTTTGCTGTCAGAACGAATGACATTTGCATGTAAAATACACACATTTTATAAATTATCTATAAAATTTCGAGGGATTCGAGGGATTCCATAATATTGTGTTTGATATGTACATTTCTCATCTTTGTTTGTGCTGATGTGCTGCCAATATACGAATTTCCTCATGTATAGATCATTGTTGACAGAACGCTGTGGCTATTGGTTTGCAGGTTAATTCTTTGAAAGGAATGGAATATTGTATAGTAATCGGTCGAATTTGAAATTCATATCTGAAGACATGATAACTTAATTCACTGAGTGGTTAGCAGGAAAAAATTTTGTTCGTTTTCAGATTAAGGGGAGGGAGGATAGGGTGTCTCGGCCAAGCAACAAATTCTTAATTATATTTAGTTGAGCTACTACGAATCGTATTTGCTGTTCTGCTTTCACAATGTCAGCGTCTTCCTTCGCAAGCGTTGTGCGCCAGCAGCTATCGTCTCTCAATTACAGCGCTGGTAGTCACAAAGACCAGGCAGACAGGTAATCTAACCTAAGTGAAATGTTTCTCAAGCCCGATGAAGGATACTTTCCGATCTTTGTCTTTGGGTTCTTTGTCCACCTAGTTATTTTTTTGAATGAGATTTTTTACACAGATACTTTTCCAAGTTTCAATCTTGGTTTTTCTTTTTCCTCTTTATTTTTTCAAGTGGTGCGCATGAACTGTTTTACAGATGTACCACTATTTTTTCTACCTTCAAAATTATTTTTCTTATTCATCAAAATAACTATTATTATTCCTTCTTATTGTCAGGTTTCGCACTATCCTAGAATCGATTATGAATTCCGCAGGAACTGAGCTTGCAGACTGTTTGAAACTCTTCATTGATGCCAGTAAGTTTCGACCCGACATTTTTGTTGATGTATGCAGCCTCTCACTTGACTTCTGTTATAATACTTTTTACTGTGTGCTTAAATTTTTCATTTACAGTAATCAATGAACAAGTTAGTTTGGTTATTTCTCGTCAAGTTCTTTCTGATGTTGGTCAACACCTAACAAAACTGGATGATGATATTTCAAAAAATATTGCTCATTACACCCTTGAAAAGGTGAGAAAACCTTTCTGCTTTTCAGTTGATTGCATTTTTCTTTACCTTTTTTTCATGCTGTGTTGATAACCATACTATTTATCTATTTTGCAGGTTCAGCCACGTGTGATATCTTTTGAGGAACAGGTTTCAAATATACGCCAACATCTTGCTGAAATTTATGAAAAAGAACAAAACTGGAAGGCTGCTGCAAAAGTGTTGGTTGGCATTCCCCTGGAAACTGGACAGAAGTATGAAATCACTCCTGTACCTGAGATTGCAAATTGTAGCTTGTAACATTTGTTTCCTGCACTGTTCAGTTTTATATTTTACAGACAATATTCTGTAGACTACAAGCTTGAGACATACATGAAGATTGCTCGCTTGTATTTGGAAGATGGAGATCCTATTTTAGCAGAAGCATTCATCAACCGGGCATCTTTGTTGCAAGTAAGAAATTAGGTCTCATATAATTTCCGCCTCAATTTACACTTATGTTGTACTTGTTTTATCTGACACCTTTTTCTTTTTTGTAGGCTGAAACTAAAGATGAGCAGCTTCAAATCTACTATAAAGTATGCTATGCAAGGGTCCTTGACTACAGGAGAAAGTTCATTGAAGCAGCTCAGAGGTACAATGAGCTTTCCTATCGGACTATAATTCATGAAGATGAACGCATGACTGCACTGAAAAGTGCGCTTATTTGTACCATGCTCGCTTCTGCTGGTAGGTATCATCTCCAGTTACTAATATTTTGTATGATTCACTGACGTGAAACTTATTTCCTTCTCAAGTCTTCCTAGTTTGCGCTGTAATAATGTGTTATTTCAGGTCAACAGCGCAGTCGTATGCTTGCAACATTGTACAAAGATGAACGCTGTCAACATCTACCTGCCTACAATATTTTGGAAAAGATGTACTTGGATCGAATCATAAGACGTTCTGAATTAGAGGAGTTTCAAGGACTACTATTGCCCCATCAGTCTGTCACCTTGGATGGTAAATTTCCATTTCCATTTCTGGTTCTATTTAGAAAAGTTAGATATTGAAGTTCTTTTTAATTTTGCTTTTGCAGGTTCCACTATTTTAGATAGAGCAGTGATTGAACATAATCTCTTATCTGCAAGTAAGTTGTACAACAACATTACTTTTGAGGAGCTTGGAGCTCTTCTTGAAATCACTCCAGCTAAAGCAGAAAAAATAGCTAGCCAAATGATTACAGAAGGAAGAATGAATGGATTTATTGACCAGATTGATTCTATTGTTCACTTTGAAAGTGAGTAAATATCTGCCTACAAGCATGATTGTGTGTTAGTAATGTTCTTGAGATTAATACTATTTTTATTCCTCTCATCCAGCTCGAGAAGTTCTACCCTCATGGGATAAACAGATCCAATCTATTTGTTATCAAGTCAATTCCATTATTGAAAAAATTGCTCAGCATGAGCCAGCTTGGTTGAACAAAGTAGGTGATGATGACATGATGGTGTAAATAGAGTAGATGAACTTTTTTGAACATATTGTACAGTTTACTGTGATCCAGAAATAAGTTACTCCAAATTAGTGTATAGCTCATGACAATACTGTTGTTATCATCTGTCTGCATTTTACTTTCTATTTGGTTGGAATTTTATTCTGTTACTGGAAGGAAGTGGATTTGTCAAATAACAATAATCTTTACTTATAAGCCTACTTTTTTATTGACTTGACACCAAAAATAACATGCAAGAAAAAGGAGACTTAAAAGTAAGAAGATACATTCAGAGCAAAGACATCTTCCTATCCTTTCAATTCTGTTGTCTTTGAAGCAGTGAATACAAGCATACATTGGAAGTTCAAAAAGATACTTACATTATTATGTGTTGAAAATATTTAAAAAAAAACTTGGATAAAATGGTACACTTTCCACAAGAATAAAAATTCTCTGCTCTGAAATTTATTAATTAAGAGCAAGTTCAAGGATTGTAATGCTGCACATGAAACAGCAAAAACACTATCATACAAGGCAGTCATGTTTATAGCAACAGGACTTACACAATGCGACAATCACTAGACAGCTCATTGGAGACTGACTTTTCACAATAGTTAATTCACACTAATAAACAGGACAATTCCTACATGAGGTTGATTCACTAGTATGAAGATCTTGAATTTGCTTTCACTTTGGCTATATTTATGCTGAAAGTTCCAGTGCAAGACCAATCTTGTGACCACCCTGGTTGAAGTTCTTGCCATCAATCATAGTTGACAGAGTAAGAGTTACACCTGAAAGATAATTTTTTATGATTATATAACAATCATTATGACATACCTCAAACAAAAATATTGAGCCGACAGTGGCATTCTGTTCAAACAATGAATAACCACACACCTTCACGCAACTTCTGTTGGTAGCCAAGACCAATTTGGCTGTTATTGTTAATCTTGGCACGAACAGATGCATCAGAATCAAGCTGGTACTTGCAGGCAATACCGAAGGTAGTGTCATTGGAACCCATCTTCCATGAGAGCTGCACACCTGTTTCCAGATCAGGCCTCACTTTCTGGTAAACAGAACCACCAAATAGTTGCCCATCATTGCTGAAATAATGAACAGATAAAACTTTGTTAACAGAACAAAATAATGAAAAAAGATAATAGTTTGATTTTTCAACATGTTAATGATGGAAGATGGACCAACTTTATGATTTTAAGTACATACACATTTGTGTGGAAGGTGAAATCCTTAGCAGAGTAACCAAGCGCAATGTTGTTCATGGTAACTTTAGTGTTTTGGGCATCAAGTTTAGCTTGGTAACCGGCCAACCACCCTGAAAAATATTTGAACACAATATTTTAGCATGATGTCCAGACAGAGACATAATCATTTTAACTCAAATGAAAGAGTGGCTCCTTACCACTGTAGCCAATAACAGTAGATGCCAGGACCATTGGGGCTCCATTGAGAAGGTCGACATTGCAGTTGACCGCACAGTGCTCATTAGTGAAGGCAGAAGAAATGCTTCCAGTTTTTTTACTGCACAACAAAGTTAAGTTTTCAACAATCCATAATGGTCAAAATTTTCACAAATGAGTTATATTGAATATCTTTTAAGTAGGGTCTTAGTTGAAAATACCTTGTTTGAGGAGCAAAGGAGCTGTCAAATGCAATTTTCAGACCTTTGACCAAGTAATCCTCCATGGAGATTTCGGTCGTCAAGACATTGTTTGTGTTCCATTTCTCCACAAATGTAAGGCCTGGAGAAGAGAACAGGCCATAAAATTTCAAGAAGGTAGCAATACATGCATGATACTCGTCAAAATCCCACTGATGCGGAAGACATACCATATTGCTTGACTTGATATTTGCTTTGTAATGATGCAGTAACCTTGCCAGTTTCATGAGTGGCGTTACCACCAGACGTGAACTCAACACCATTCTTTGTCTTCGTTTTAAGGTTCAATGACATTAAACCAAAATGGTAACCCTTGTTGAAAAGGTCCCTGGCGCAGCTGCCGAGATCATTGTATGTTGGTGGAGCCATGATCTGCAAGCAAATGTTTAGACAGTGATCAGGTATGAAAGCATATTAGTGGAAATGAGGAGTCAGAATCAAACTGATGCTTACTTTGGTCTCCAAATTAGAAGACTGTGAATGATTGAGCAAGACTAATACGTAACTATTACTAAACGTCTCTGTTAGATTGATTAAGTTCAATAGAGGAGCACCCAAACAACTGTTTCAAAGCAACAAAAAAGGAGATAAATGAAGGGATGTACCAGCAGCACCGGTTATACCCCGGATAACCTAACAGTGCTATACAACCGTGGAAATTTAACAGGGAAATTTACAAATACATGTGACTGTTGGAGACTGAATCTACAGAAACAAGTGAAGAAAAGGGAGACGAGTACAGTACAGCAAATCCCAATAGGATTATAATCTGGGATAAGTAGGTTAAAATTAGCACGTCTTCACGGGGTGGCAGGCACCCCTTTAGGAAGTTTCACAGACTAGTAGGAACTGACTAGCCTGTGTCAGAGTTCAAATGTGATCGTTGAAATCGCTACATTTCGTAGCAACGTTCCAACAACTAACAGTAACGTAAACACTTACTTGAGGTTGTTCTTCGCGAGTGGCGAACTTCAACGGCGAGATCGAAAACTTCAAGGCCACCAGCCACCACGAAACGAAATGGAAGTGTGGAAGTGGAAATTTCGTCGGAGTGCGAAGCGAAGGAAGGGAAGGAGGGAGGGAAGGGAAGGGATGTATCGCAGCAGTTTGTTTGGGCGCAGCAGGCAGTGGTTAGTCCCAAGACCACCCGGTAGCGCTAGCTGAGCATAGCCAAGAGCATAGCTGAGCTGGCGCGATGGTTTCAAGTAGGGCGCTCAATGGAAGTGCATTTCATTCATCCGAAGTAATCTCTAACTCCCACAAATAGAGTATCTTCGTCAACATCTTCTCTCTCAGGGATGAAAAATAAAACTTCAACGCCTTGCCTGAGCATTTCTTTTTCTTTTACTATCGGCTAAGCCTTACTTCTGAGATAACATCTAAATTATATCTGGCGAAGCCGTCTGAATCAGGCCTGAATCCGCTAGCAGCCCCCCTTTCCTGCAGCCCCTTGGGGCCCTTGGGCCGGAGCTCGAGCAGCAGATAGCGACCTCGCTCATGGGGATCCAACATCAAAGCACGAAATATGTCACATGACGTACCGTCAACTCGCGTGAAGCCGATCACCAATTTTTCGACGGCCACACAAAGGCCGGCCAAATGATAGGTGGCGGCTTCACCCTACCATGACCGGCTTCACCCCAGTTGACGGTAAGCAATGAAAAAAACCCACTAACTTCAAGAACTCCGATCTTTAATCTGTCCTTATTGTTCAGCCAATTGGCTCAGCCTTTATTTTTAAAATATGCCTAGTTTTTAATAACATGCTGCACAAGGAGATGGCTGCGTCCAGCCACCCGGACTTTTCTCTTCTCTCGCAACGCGCGGCACCGGAACAAGTTATCCAGATACAAAATGTATCTTCCTTTAATTCAAAAAATAAAAATATGTCAATATAAATGTTTCTTTAAACTTAGTGGTTTCTATCAAATTCAGAAACAGATCAGTTTTAAAGTTCAGCTTTTTAGGTCGCTGACCCTGATGAGACGCTAGGAAGGTCTAGCTAGGCAGGTCTACCTGATTTAACTTCTTAGACATGCTTTAAAGGATTTAAAAATGAAAACTAACAAATATCAATTTAGTATCTATATTTGTTCTTAAGACAAATTACTGCATCAATTTTCAGCCCTACATAATTTTTGAAGATATTTGCAAACATATAAATAGACTGGTTTTAACTTAATTTAATTGTTAAATCTTAGCTAAAATAGTCAACAACAATTACAGGAACAAAAGTGTCACACTTGTTATAGATTCACTGGTTTAAATTTTTTTTTTTAATATACATTTATATCCTGATTTGCACTGATCTTGTACTGCAAACTACTACAAAACTCCTGACTAAAACATGTAAGAATTTCTTTATTGCGCTAGGCAAAAGACTAGCATGCAAGACAACACAAGAGTAAGGTGCAGTCAATAAAACAGAAGTCCATTTGCTCTGCAATACATTGAAATTAAATTAGTGGAAATGATCCAGAACAAGGACTGTCTCAGTATAAGATATCTAGACTTTCACAAAATAATATGTGCCAAAACTGGCTCCTGGGATGAATGAGCTAGTCCCTACTTGTGTTCTCTTGTAAGTCCTTTGATGACTTTTGACTACTGGTGATGAAATTCAAGTACCAGACATTTCTACATGTAATCTAGTACATGACATTTTGGGGCAATACTTTTATCATAGTAACAAGAATGATTACAAAACAACAAAAGTTATAGGTTTACAGGAAAATTTCAGTCAAAGCTACAATGTACTTAGGTAATATTATACTTAACTGTAATCCATGCTTTAATCCACGCTAGCTTAAAAAGGTAACTAGGGCATAACACGAGTATTTGGTTATTTCTTACAAGCTAATTTTGAATAGAGCACTAATCAGGTGTGCTTGCTGCTGGCCAAGGCCAAGCATGCTTGTTAAAGGAGGAACTCAGTATAACAAACTTAGGCCTAAAAGGTCTCACATACACACGAACCTTGTTCATTCGCTGGCATAGCGCATTACACTCGCAATCCTTCCAATCTATGCATGCGCCTCACAAATACACGTGTCTTCTTCACAATTCTCAATAGTATTTAGCAACATCAATTAGCCCTGATTTTGGAACACATGTACAGCTGGAGGGCTGTCACTGACTGTCACTATTGATGTAGTACATCATAAAGATCTTTTATTTGTACTTGCCTAAAGGAAAGTTGTGAGATAGTTCTTATCATCCAAACTTTACTCATGGCACTACCTGTATTACAAATGTACAGGACCAATCAGTGATAAACCAAAACTATCAAGGGGTGCTACAACAGCGGGTTCATTTTGATTATTAAGGTAGCATTTATAATAATTTTATCCAGAAGTTAAAAAGACTTACACATGTAATACATCCATCATAGATGGGTTTGATCAGATCATCACATTTTTCATACATTTGGCAATAATTGTTTACTTAAGAGGTACACACAAGCAATGCATAAGTGCCTCACAAAGACTTCCATAGAATACATAATGGCAGGAAAAAGCTCTTTATCTGTCGCAGAAAAGAGCAAGATGTTTTCCTTTTAAAGCTCTTTTCTCCAGATTTGACCATTTTTCTGACTTTAAAACTCGCTTCAAAGGACAAATGAAAAAAAATAATTAAAAAGGAATTATTTGAATACTACAAACCAACAGATGGCTGATAAAGAAACTTCAACAAAAATAGCGTCTTCAACAGGAGTAAACTAACAGTTGTTATGAGAAAGTCACACAGCTTGCCAACATAATCACTATTTTATGACTGATTTCAGTCTTCATCTTCAGTCAAAGCACACTTCCTTAGTAATTCTTGGCCTCTTTCATGGAGCCATTTATTGGAAACTGAAAAATAAAAAAAAAAGGAAATTTTACTTTACAACATGAGCATTATTTCTAAGACTAAATTTGGATGAAGCCAATGAAGAAAAATTATTTCTAAAGCACCCACAAGCAAGCTTAATCAGAGCAGAAGCAAAAATTATCATGCATGGGCTTTAAGAAGCAGATCAGTCAACACAATTAAATGGTTTCCCTATTTTTAAAAACATTTAATTCACAGCATTATGGTAATGAAAACTTTGTGTCTAAATGACATACCCCATTTCGAACCAGTCAACACAGGACACGCAGCATGACGTGTTCGGTAATCACCCTCTCCATTACGGTGCAAATTAAACCAAAATGCAGCTGACCCTTTTCGAGGGTGCAGAGCAAGTCTGAGATGTGGAAATACAGTAGCTCCACCTTGAGGCACATCACTCATCTGAAAGAAAATTATTTCAAAAGAGCACGAGGCAATACCTAAAGCCACCGGAGTGAATATCACATGTAACTCACATAAAACAACGTAGTTGCAATCCTATTTCCAGTGCCCAAGGACTTGAAAGCATTTTGTTCTCCTCTCTGCAAACAAAATTGACAAAAAACTTAAAAACTGAAGAAACTTTTTTTTCATCTCTTGAGTGTATTTAACTCGATAATTAAGAATAACCAACTTTCAATTCAAGGATCCATATCCAGAAAATAATTTAAGTGAAAGCAATTTAATAAATCATATCAAAATTAACAAAATCAAAAACATCAGTTCATATTTAGGTGGATTTTAAGAGATTATGGGATGCAAACAACTCGCATGATACATACTCTAGCAAAGTCAAAATGAGGCTCATAGTGTCCACCAATTCCATAGTTAACAACTTGAAGCTCTTCCGCGGTAGAACAAGTCAAACCAGATAAATCCTCCACTCGTTTTACTGCAGTTGCGATGTGCGGATGCTCTTCCTCTCGTAACCAGGCTGATTTACTAATGCGGTAGTTTGCCACTTCCAATTCACCTGTTTTGTAATTCTGCACAGTGGCTCGCTTCAACTGTGGAAAATAGGAAATAAATTAAAAATTGTAATATGCATGGATGAATTTATTGGAAAGAGAAAAAGGGCTTTCGAAATCTGAAAGTTTTGATAAAACTGTCATACCCTAGGCTGAGCCAGATGTTTAATTGTAGCAATTTCCGCATCAGAGAGAACATTATGGTACAGCACTATTCTAGGACTAAGGCTTGCCTCTTCTTCTTGAAGGCGAGCTAAATAAAGGAACGGATTGTCCTTGTGAACATAGCGACACTTTAATTTGGCTTCTTTGGCTGGAGACATTTTAACTTCGCCTCTACAAAGGCGTTCGTATAATTCTCGCTCAGACAGCTCGTCTGCATCACCTAATTTCTTCTCACTGATTACAAGAGGCTGAAATGAAAAATAATGTGTTAATAAGACCTGGAGTTAGGTCATAAAGAATTACACATGCTCTGAGAAGGATAAAAGACCTGTGAGTTAGATGTAGAGTCTACTTGTCCATCTTCACCTCTCTTCTGAGAGAGACCTCTCTGGGCAATATCCTGGATATAATACACCCTATTGCCTAAAGCTCTGTTATGATTTGGCACCAGAGACAAAAGTTCATCAGTCATTTCAAGTGCTGAGTGGACATTTCCTGAAGCAAAACAGAATATGAGGTTGATATAGCACAAGCACAACAAAAACAACATGAACCATTCATCCTTTTCAATAAATACAATACCAATTTAAGTGGAACCTCACCTTCCATGTACGTTGAAAATGCTAAATATTCTAGAATATCTGCTTTAGTGATAGTCTTATTATTTTCCTCATTGTATCTTTGAAGAGCCTCAGTCATCCATTGTACAGTATGATAGAAGTCCTTATTATTGTAAGACTGCCGACCCAATTCAAAACAGTCACCAGCTAAGAAACAACCAAATAAAAAATCAACCATTGTCAACATCCGGAAATAATATGGAAAGATAACAGGTAAAATCAATTTTATGCAGACCTGTCAGGGCAGTGCTATATTGGACTCCATTTATAAGGCCACGAGCTACAGCTGAAGTATCAAGCTTGTACGTGTCCTGAAGACGCATAAGAGCAACAGCTGCTCCGTTGAGATCCTCATCAGTTGGAAACTTTAGAATTGAGTGATAATTCGACACATTGAACTGAAATTCTGTGAAGTAAAAGAAACAAATACTGACTACAAATACTGGATGCTGATTAGCCATAGCTGCAGAAAGCAATGGTGCATTTACACATCAAAGCACTACTTTAAATTTTCAACTAGTCAGGCAGTTAAAAAAAAAAAGAAATAACTATAAGCCAGAATAAAAATGAAGCGCTTACTGCAGCAGTCAATACTAGTTTCCAAACCTCTTACCCTTAAGTTTGCTATTATCTAGAATGGTTTCTATATCCTTCCAATCTGTGGTGAGATGTTTGACTAGAGTATATGCATTGATGGGATTTGAAAGATATGTTTGGACATCTTGACTTGCTCTCTCATTTTCCCTTGAAAAATCTTCGTGATACCTAGATAACAATAAGATAATAATGGATTAAGACTGAGGTCTTATCTTTGAAATGTGACCAAAATATTAAGGATAGATATTGCACCTCTTTAGCTGGTTTAAGATTTGATCTTGAGCCTTTATAAATATGGATAGTGACTGAATGAGGACTCGTTCCGTCTCCAAAAGTTCTTCCATGTCTGCAAGTGCTGTGTACACTTCAGCCTCTCCATGATGCACACTTGTCAGCAACAGTATTGTTGAAGAAGCCAAGATGAGGAAACGCCGCATGGCTCTTCTGTGGAGTAATAAAGCTAAAGTTAGGTAGTTAGTTTCATTTGGAATGCAGCTTTGTAGAGAAACACATTTTAATCCATTGGTTTAATTAAGTAAACTAAAAAGACCAAAACACAACAGTACAACTGATACCTTTCTGTGACCATGGAAGGATATATTTTCTGAACAGTTTGGATCATATATGCTGAATAACGTGTAATAACTTTTGTATAGTTAAGGAAAAACAGATAAAGCTACCTGATGGAAGTAAATAGACCATGCCAATGACGTTCAAGTACAAGCACAAGGCTTAACAACAGCCTTCAAAACCCCAATTTGTTCAGAACATTGAGCATCAACCATCAACTTAGAGCCGAACGTAAACCTAACCTGTCATTCAAACACCACACATCGCCTGTTTCGACCAGACTTTAAGTCAACTCTTCTTCTCCATTAGTAGCCTCTACAGCTCTCGTCTGTAAGACTTGTACGCTCCGGGCGACAATTATTAAGCGATAGCGGATACTAACCGAACCGACTGCAGACTGCACTCGCCAGCTCTAGAAGGAAGTTGTTTATGATTGGATCTTGGGGCGAGAAACGAGGACAGAGATAAACCGTCCACTGGAGAAAGAGAGAGATGGGTACCGGCAGTGGAGTGGAGGGGAGGGTAGATGGGAGGGCGCCAGAGGGCGCGGACCTGCCGCCGGGCCGGGCACACGGACTCCCCCCGTTCCCCAATCCCTCCCTCCTCTCTCCTCTCCGTCTCTCTCAGCCTTTCCCTTTCCCTTTCCCCTCTCTCTCGCGAGCGAGGGTGCCGGCTTGGGTGCCGGGAACAGAAAATCGGGAACCGGGATCCACACTCAACGCAGCAGCAGCAACTAGCCGCTGATTCGGCCTGATTCAGCTCGCTGTATGTTGGCTGCTGGCTGGCTGCTCAGGCCGAGCAGGCCGTGACCATCGCAGAATGCTCTCGGATTCCGAGTCGCATCCTCTACAGGGAAGTAGACGTGGACGCAAGTCTCATTCTTGATAAAATCAATGTACTCGGACGTCAGATAAGGACTGCGACTATGAAGCTGCTGCTGGACGGGTAGCGGAGCCAAGCGTAGCTCCCTCCCCCCTCTACCCTCGTTTTCTTCGTCTTTGATGCCGAGTCTGGAGTTGAGGGGTGATCCGCGGTTTCGGCTGTGATAACGGGAAGGAGGAAAGGGGCTGTCTGAGCGCCTCTCTCTCTCTACCACTTCGCTCCTTTGTCTTCCTTATTTCTGCCTTCTGAACATCTTCGTTGTATTGTGGTAAGTTTCACTAGACCAACCAAAACTTCCGCTCCAGGAGCACCTAAGGTCAAAGATGACTACTACTTGGTACGCAGGACTCTCGAATCTGAGCAGGCGCGGCGCGCACTCACGTGTCAGAGGGAAGGGAAGGGAAGGGAAGGGAAGGGAAGGGAAGGGAAGGGAAGGGAAGGGAAGGGAAGGGAAGGGAAGGGA
>CABIKL010000142.1:0-29964 GCA_902196195.1 Aptinothrips rufus | reverse complement strand
ATAAAGAAAATGAGTTAGGTACAAAAGCAGCAAATGGGAACTTCACCATCAGAAGAAATTTGTAACAAATGAACATTGTTTTGAGGTCTTTCAAGTATTGATGTCCCTTCCTCACGGCTCTTGCCTAAGGTCTACATAAAGTATTAAATCAAAATTATTAATCAAATTATCAATCAGTTTTACAAATTACTTAGTAATCTGTTCAAGATAACCAAATGAAATAACTAAGAAATGGTAGAATTAAAGGCACATCAGGTTATTTTAATGCTTCTTTTGAAAAGCAAGTCAGTTTGTGGCATTAAATAACTATGCCAGGAAGGGAAACGGGCCAGAATAAGAAGAAGTGATTACTGTTACAAGAAAGAATTACATATTTTATTACTTTCCAATTTCCAACTGATACGTGTCTCAAACGCCAAGAGATCATTAATCTCAATCTTAAATCACAGGACAAAATTTAACAAAACCGATCAATCAATGATTTTAAATTTCTTCATAGGGCATTCTAAATTTACAGTAAAGCATTTTTCTAAAATACCATATTATAAGGCGAAAACATAGCAGCAATGGTATCAATTTTGGCTTTCACCAACTCAGAGTGAGCAGAGTGCACAAATAATGAAACTAAAAGCATGATTACTTGTTACTCCATGCCATACTGAAAGCTGTGATTCAGACATGGTTACGATTTGAAATATTTAATGCAAATAGGACTATTGGAATCATTTTGATCGAGAAAAAATAAAAATTAAGGCAATATTCTATGCAGGTTGTACTGACATGATTTTGTGCTTCGGCTTTGATTCTCTAAAAGTGATACTTTCTGTAAATTGGATGGGATTCCTGGCAGATGTCCTTTTCCCCACATTTGCCAACACTGAAGTTGTGAGACATAGATGAAGTAAACATTGACTTTGACTCGGAGAATTTTAGAATCAGACAAAAATTGACACAAACTTTTTTGAACGATTCTGTTCAAGACTCACAGACACATTCCAATTAATATGAAAACTGAATAACAAATCAGATGTCAGCATGATTAAGTTCACTTTGACGAAAGACAAATGAACAATGTAGATGGATAGGTGGAAAATGAAAAATCAATAAGTGTCTATCAACATATGAATCCTCTTTTGATAGGTAATATGAAAACACAGCCAGCAAATACTGAATTTCTGTGGATGATGAGAGAGATTGATACCATAATGAATTGGACTCAATGACAAAATATTCAACAACGAGTGAATTTTTAAGTCTATAAACCGCTTTGACCTTGCAACAAAAATGAAAGGGTGAAATCTGGCTGAGACGAAATGCAACGGAAATTCATGTAATTAAAACTTCCACGAACATCACTTGTACAGTTTGGCTGCTTGTCTACATAATATATGCATTGATGGAGATGCACCACAGACCAAGCATAAGGATATATCAAACAATTATAAAAGTTTTTGGTATAGTTTAAAGAAAAACTGATCACATTATCAGTATCAAAACAAGCTAAGAACATAACAATCCCCAGGAGCTTCTTCATACATTTTCTAAAATACCCAACAATCCTACAGGTAATTGCTTAGAATAAAGCTGTATTTAACACAATACAGATTTAGCTATTTAAGATCAGTATGAATTGTTGAATGATATTGAACATATAGTATAAAACAGGGAAATAAGGAAAGCTCCCAATCTTTTCTTCCTAAAACCTGACTTGCAGTTAGCAACTTCTCCACTTATCTTGCCACTCATTTAATTTCCAAAATGAAAAAATATGATTATAGAACTAAAATTTACCAAAGTTGAAGGGTGTTTTGTATCTGACCAAGATGAAAATTTGAAGAGCGATTCCTATTAGCAACTAAGTGATTTATTTTCCTTGTTTCCATTGAACCTTCTCTAAACATCATATACTGTCTTACTAAAGAGAGACCGACTATCAGAAGCTGCCTTTGTAAAAGGAACTTTTCACAGAACAATGTGCAACAAATGAACATACTTAAGAAGTTGTGAAGATTATTTCAAATGAGTCAAACATTTCTTCTAAATTCCATTTTACCATGGTAATTGAAAGGCACAGAGAAAATTCAGAACTGTAAGGGGGCAAGATTTAGTCTCAAACTGAAAAGATTAGAATAAGAGGTCAGGTACCAAGTCATTGGTTACTTAGAATTAATCACCTTTCCTGGGTCTTCATGACCTTGATACTTTGGCTTCCCGTGGGTAAATGGTATGTATCTGTACTTGATCATATGCTGAAATCAAATTTAAAAAAGAAAGTTAGAAATATTAACACAGGTCAGTACATCGTGTAAGGATACTAAACGGTTTATGTCTAGCCAAGAACTTGAGCTTTTAATATTATTCCCAACACTCTAAATCTGCAATATCCTGTAAGCTAAGAGAAATCACATTGTTTTCGGCTACTACAGAGAAACAAAATAAAATACTGTAAATTTGTATATTGTTGATCTTCAGATGTAAATCAATGAAAAGTAAGCGTGATACTGCATCTGAAACTACTTAGTGAAAAGTAATGTAGCAATTGTGACCTCTGATTTGTTTTGCAATAAAAATAAAGCATCTGTTTCTCTTATCATAGAACAAATGTGAATAAGAGTATTCTAGAAAGATCACTAACCTTGATTTGACGCTTCATGGTAATACCAAACAGAGTGAAGAAATACATGACAAGTATTGGCCAGAAAACAGGAACATTGAAAGCTTCGAAAAAGGTACAAAAAGTAGCAATTAGAGTAGATTTAGTGACCGAGTACCAGAATTTAAATTCTGGCAGACGTCGAATGAAAGGACGGAATTCCTCATTAGCCCTTGTGGGTAATTCCGGGCCAGCATCGTCTAAAAGAAAAAGACAAAATATAGGAAATGTTAGAAGCTGTTTTAGTAAGTCATACGTACAAAACGGATTTAAAAGAGCCATACAAAAGACTAAACAAACTAAGCAAAATATTCTAAAACCTGTAAGCCATGATCAAATAGAATAGGAAATGATTACCATCAAACTCCATAGCAGGATCTATTCTTGGTGTGATGAAGCCAACAAAGAGATTTAGATAATAGATGCCCAAGGCATATGTTACAATATACCAACCCTGAAAATAATCATATTAATGTTATACTTTATTTGATTACGAGTAACGGTCAGATGTATAAAAATTAAATTTCTAACTCAAAAGCTGACGAACCTGCATGATTAGCACTCTGCCAAGGAAGAAGCACAAAAGTAAAAAAGCAAATACCCATCGCCCTATTGTATGTGGTGTTGAATCATCCAACAACTTCTGATAACGCTATAAACAGAAAAAAGAAGTAACATCAAGAAGAGAAAACAGGGCCATAAATGTCATTGCATGTCATAAAATGTTGTAAGAAAGAGCACGATCCGTTTAATAAATTTTATTATGCATAAATTTTATCAAAATAAAGCACTCAGTAAAATTGAACTAAAAAAATTAATAGCAAGCAAACAATGAGTTCTGTTAAGTTAGATGGCATTTGCCTGTGGGTCAAGAATAGGGGTCTCAAGAGCACCATTTTCAGAGCTACAATATACAGGAATCAGTCTTTAATCAACTGTACTAGATGTTGGTGTATTTTACACCTGAAATGCCTGATCATTCTAGCCCCTCTTGTTATTATAACCTAATTGACAGGAAAAGGAACCGCAAGTTATTCATACCTGTTGGAGCCTTCTCCAAATAATTGTTGTCTTCCTTTCAGAATGTAAAGCACCACTGTCTATGTCATCCATCATTGCTAGTGGTGATGATCAGTTCCGATATTTCTTTAAACCTACCTGAAAAGATCCAGATTTCAATTTGAAAATGTTCAAGCAGTTTAGCTGAGAACGCCAAACAAATAAGTCTCAAAACGTGGCACAATGTCAAGATACATATCATGGAATTAAAATGATAAATGACCAGAACGTGGAAATGGATGCAGAAACATATCACGAAGACAGCTGCGACTCTGATATATAGATAGGGGTTGAACAAAAGAGGAGCTTAACTTATACTCTACATATTAAATTATTTAAGGATGGATATCAGCGACTTCATTTCCATTTTACGTAATTGACTATTAAGGGAGAAAAGAGATGCGGTAATGACAGGAAATAGCTGACAAGTCCAATCATCAATTCACTTTTTATAGCGGTGTGAATACGTTAGAAAGCAAAATTACAGACGAGTACGAACAATGACTACTTAATATAACTAAGTATCGTTTGGAAAACAAGAAGAAGTCAGAAAAGAGGCATTCTAACCACAATATAGCATTTTTGTGCCCAGTAACAACCATAAAACGCACAACAAAACCCCAATTTGCTACTGACCGACGAACTGTTGAATAAACTGAAAAACGAACTAACCTGTATTATACAAAGGGAGCCGATCAAGACAAAATAACTTAAATGTTGCCTAATTCATGTCTAAACAAAAATATTCACATCCACGTAATACGGTCCGCTTCTGCACCTGCACCTGCAGTAGATAAAATGCGAAGGCTGCTATTTTTCAAGATGTCGACAAGGCGGTTGTTCAATCCAATATGCTCTAAAAACAAACATTTTCTTCAAATTCCCTTTCAATGCTTTTATTTTGCGATAAAAATATTGATATCATCAATCTGATGATAAAATTTAAGTTCCGCGAATCTGGTTCTCGAAGTGACCATAAGCAATAAATGGAAACCGATACATGCTGTAGTTGTGTGGTTGGTCAACCTTAATTTGCAATTTCGAGAATGGATTGGAATAGTATACAAACAACACACGACGTGCATTAGGTTATGGTTAAGTGCACTAAATTTATTTTATGTGATTGTTTCGCTCTTAATAGGAATATTAAAGTTACAAAGTTATAAATAGTGATGGCAGCCTCCAGAAAAAAAGTTTCTCAGGAGGAGCTGCGTCGCCTTATGAACAAGCATAAAGGCAAATTGGTTGAATCTGTCAAAAGGATAGATTCTCCTCTCGCTAAATATCCTTTATGTGCAGAGACGATAACCTCAAGTTTGATTTTTTTCAACAATGCTCTAATATTACTTAAATATTGTTTTTTTTTTCTGTGAAATTACCTCTCGAACCTTTATGCTTCAATATAACATGCAGCCACCTCTCCTGTAATCAGTTTTCGACCAACGTTTAGGTTGTTGTGGGTTGTGGTGCTATTATCTTATTTTATAATTTTCAGCATTTAGTGTTCTTCCTTAATCAATGTTTCACGTATACCAATGATGGTACTCTCATGTGCGTACTGTGCAATTCAGTTGTCCGAAGCGAAGCAGTTTGGAATGTCCATATTAATGCTAAAATTCATAAAGACAATATACATACAGCAAAACAGAAAAGAATGCCAGCTGAAAGGAAAGGCTCTGACATAGATTCTTCAACATCATTAAAAAGACCTCTCGAACGTACACAGAGAGACCCAGTGCCAGCCAAAAAAATCAAGGGTAGAGTATTTTTCTCTTTCTTTGACAGTCTCATCGACAACTTTTTCATTAAGTGTAGAATGAAAAGAAAGAGTTGTTTACGATTCCACAGTGCTACAAAGATGAAGCTTATTGCTTTGCTAGTATTCACGGATACTTGCTATTTCTTGTGCTAAAACATATTCTGCATGGAAGTACTGGACTTTTAAATTTTGATTTTCTTATTTGTAGTGTATTTGTACGTTAACAGGCACCATCCACAGATGGGTTGATCGATTACATTCAATGTCTGTTTGCAGGAATTCTGAAAAATGCACCTCCCAAGCCAGCTGACCCAAATTTGCCGGTTGACTTTTTTGATCTTAACGGATCCACATCTTCAGCTTCGAGAGTTTTTAGTAGTAAATCAGTCTCTATTGCTTCCCATGATGAGGAAAATAGTGAAAGTCACGAAATAGTTGCGGATGAAGCTATGGAAGAGGCTTCCTCACTAGCAGAAAACAGAACAGAAACTCTTCCTGAAGGATTCTTTGATGATCCTATCATGGATGCCAAGGTATATGAGTTCTTTGTGCATGCTGTAGTGTACATATCATAGTAATTTTTCTTCAATTTTTGTTTTTACCTTCTTTTTTTTCCTTAGTGTGATTCTTTTGGGTTTTAAATATTTGATTTATCCAATTAAAAGGAAGAAATGTCGGTGACTACAATCCTCTGAATTTTTTTTGACCAGGCTCGACATGTTGAATATAAAGATCCCATTGAAGAGGAATGGGAGAAGTTTCAAAAGGAAATAAAGGAAGAGGTTACAGTCTCCTCTCAAATCATTGAGGAAGATCATGAAGAAGCCACAGCTGAAAGACAGATAGAAGAAATAGATGAACAACTGCGTAATTGGAATAGGTATTTATTCCTTTTTATGTTAAGATTAGTTAAGTTGGATGACTTTCACTTCTCAATTGTGTTATCGCAGTTACTAAGTCATTTTTCTTTCTTAGGGTACTTGAATTAGAGCGTAAAAAAGAAGCTGTTAAGGCAGCTGAGCGGATCAGAATGGAAGTTGATGAAGAGGATAGCAGTGGAGAAGAAGATTTTGACGAGTTTCTTGATTGGAGAGCTAAGAAGTCCTATAAATAATACAGAGTTCAAATTCCCTTGTACATTATGTTGAATGAATGCTCTATTATTGTTCAGGACTAGATTAAGCCTCATACTTTGTAAGTATGGCCCTTAATTCACCTTCCTCTCAAATGAGATATTTAATTGTCTGGTTGGTTGTATAGTGATGTGAATAATAACTCAGATTGAACATAAAGGCAATTATTTATTGCTTCATCCTATAAGGAACAATGCATTTTAATTCATACATATCAAGCAACCAGAAGTAACATAAAAGGAATGTTTCAGTATACTGTTAAGAAATGGCATCAGAATTTTTTTTATACATCTTGCATAGTTAAGGGATTTACACACACAATCATAGTTACAGTACAGAGGCAAAGAGTTTAATGTTAACACTTCAAAAACAATGTTGTGACAAATGCCACGAATGCTCTACTTCTTGACAATTACAACATACAGAAGCCAGGTATATCTGGCTCTGTGTATGTGAGGTCTTAAAATTTTGAAGTACATTAGAGCTTTCATACATTGCACACATACTTCTAAACATCATTCCCTGAATCAATGGCAAACAAACACTTTCAGCAAATACAAATTTAAAACAGCTATCTGATATTGCCCTCTATGACAATACTGGAATGGAGCAAACCGAATTGTTTCCACTTACTGATGTGACACTAACAAACATAATTATTCAAGAACTCAACATACATGGTGATATATATAATACTTCCTCAGATTAAAACAATAACAGAAAACATAGCAGTTCCACTCACAATTTATGTGTAGCTTAATTTTGAATGAGCCAACATACTTTGAAATTATACTGGACACCTGCTATACAACAATGTTTGACTTATTATGTGAGTAGGCAGAATAAGCTCTTAGTCAAGGAATTTACGGTTAGGATTGCGTCCAAACAAAGCAACACGAACTTCTGGTACAAGCTGCTGAGCAATTAACTCCAAGCGAGCCTCAAGTGTATTGCTGATCTTGATTCTGCCACGGTTCGCAAGTAATTCAACCCCACCCACAGAATCAACAGGCAAAAAGGACTCTGAGTCCAATTTCAGTGCTATCTCCTTTCCAGTGGAATCCTTATATTGAGCAGCACAATTTTCGAGGACACCCTTCACTAGGTTGATATCAATTTCACGAGCTCGCACAGTCACAGTAGGCTCCAGAAGCTAATGGACAATAATGTAAATTAAATTTATTGTAACACACAAGAGTTCAATTAAGAAATAGAATTGGAAGTCATGTGGAAAACACACCTGATAAAGGCCTTGAATGATCAATTGTTGAAGAATGTGTGAGTACTGCTGCTGATTGCGAGTAACTTCACCCAAACGTCTCCTTGCTTCGTCCAATACATTGCGGATGTGGTCTTCACGTACCTTCAAAGCTTTCAAGCGAGCTTGGTTCAACATGTTAGATGATTGACTGGCGAAAAAGAAAGAATTAAGTAAAAATGAGGTAAATAATGCAGACGGTGAAAAAAACTGTTTTAAAACTTACATCTTCTTTTGAAGCTCCACCTGCTTTTCTTTCTTTTCAAAGTATTCCATAATCTTAAGGCGTTGCAATTGTACCAGTCGTCCCTTTTCGATATTGAATTCTTCCTCTGCTTTGGCATCAATTTCTTCTGCTTTCTCATTGGCTTCTTGTTCAATAAAAGCCATCATATGCTTGATCTGTGATAAAGACAAAAAGATTTCAGGGCTTATTTCTGAAGCTTGCTTTTCTTTACTAAGTATATATACTAAGTATGCATGAAAATAAAATGAAAAAGATATTGAAAAGGTTCTATAACTCCTGGGAGTTGAGATCAACACATGTGGCAGTAGCCAATCACACTCTTTTTTTTTTTAAAGCAATATATCTAAAATATGTTACTATTTCATGTTCATTTTTTTATTAATTGTTTAAATTTTTTACTTGAAGGAGCGACTGGGGATAGTCTTAAAGCTTCGAATTTAACAAAATTGTCAGGATTATCCTAATAGAATTTAAATTGAAAATATTAAAGAGTGTAGAGGTAAAAGTGTTATGTGATTCCACGATTTTGACGTTTACCAGCATATGACTTGATTTGAAGGCGAAAGGAGCATTGAATGGCATAGAAAAGATTTTCAACTTTGTCAAATAAAGATGAAAGGTTTTGCATTCTGTCAAGCTCGGAACACACATCTAGATTCCAATCATATTATGACAGTGAAATAAGCTCTTGAAAATATCGAAGTGCCTGTAAAATTTCTGAGGGATTTGCATCACGTGAAGTGCTAAATGGAAACACAGAAACTCTCTATGTTTGCAACTTTACCTGTTTCTGAACATCTGCGTCGGAGAGCGCCATGGTTAATAGACTTAGAGCCCCTTCAGTACAGAATACACAAAAGGTTCTAAAGAGACTATCTTCTAAATTTTAATCCAAAATTCTTGGTGAGCGAAAAGTAAAACACTCGATTTCAGTAGACTGCTGGCCCACTGAGATCATATGACTGTCGCATACATCGATAGTCAAGTGACTACTACCACATCTTGTAAGTTACTAAATATTTGTTATAATTTTTGTGGAAATTTTAGAAAGCTTCAAACCGTCTTGAAAATAAAATTAAAATTTATGGTTTGCTTGCAATTTTACTTCATTGCTGAAAGAATGGTTGAAGTTCGTTAATTTGACTACCACCGTCATTCATTGGTTGTTTCGGTCCAGTTTCGGTCGGTTTCGGTTTCGGAATCGGAAAACGCATCCAACCCCACCCCCACCACCACTACCACCTCTGTATTAGCTCCAGGCTCCAGCCAAGTACCGAGTTTTCGGAATGACGTTGAGTTATTCTCTGTTCGAAATATATGGCACTTTAATGAGCTTGTGTTAGTTGTGAATGTGTTCCAAGACTTACTGAATAGACATTTGACTTCTTTTATAAGTGGCTGGAGGATAAGACCTAGCATTGAAACGTATTTCGCCAGAATAATGGCTTCGTATCGCAAGCGCAAAGAAGAAAACAACTTTGAGCGTACCTTGACTCGGAAGGTCGAGCCTTAACAAGCAAAAGAACATTTGACTGTTAATTTTTCTTCCTCAGTCCTGTGCCCTTTTTGTGAAACTTTTCTCCTTAACTGAAGTGTGAGTATGCGTATCGTATACACAGATTTTCATCTCAAAATATTGGTTGGTGTGCCGCTTTTAGCCAAGCTTCCACTTTGGTTCGAGTATGTTATGTCAAAATACTGAGAACTTTTGCTCCCCATAAATTTACTTTATATTTAATGGTCATAGCTTTTCAAATCTGTGAAATGTATTGATCGGGGAGCTAACCCTATCAAGATCATTTGTTTACTTGAGTGGTGCACATAACCCTTGGGCTGTTAGCAACTTGTCAAACATAACCAAGTGTCCTAAAAATCTTGACTTCACGTCAATCCTTTTCTTTAATGCTTGCTCTTGGTGTCCCTATTTAAGCTGAAAGCCACTATATCCAATATCTTTTTTGTTGTTGTTTTGTTTTGTTTAAGTGCATCAACATATATTCACAATCCGAACCTTTGTCTTTAATTCATCAGTTAGTTATTTTTTCTTTCATACTTATTTACTAATAAGCATGGATAACTCAATGACATTTGGGAGTTTTCATTGTGTGTCTTCTTTTTAATGTCTCTTTGCTTATGGGATATAAAATTTTGTTAGTTTTCCTTATCAGGGTGGACCTAAAATTTTTCATTCCACAATGTCATAATAAGTGCTTGTTTTGTTTCTTTTTCTTTTATTTTTTTAAAAGCAATTTTGAAAATAAGGAAGATTAGTAATAAAAACTGTTGAGAAAGCTCAAGTTCGTTTTCACTGTACGTCTCATATTCAAATTCATACCTATTGTAGCTTTCTCTCTGTTTTCTCACAGTACAGAGTAGCTTCTTTGTTTTAGTGGTAGAATGACTTACTGAAGAACTATTTCTCTTCAGGGATAAATGGTTCTATCTAATGCATTGACACTTGCATTGTTGCTTGATGTGAGTATGGCGGTGTCCAGGCAACCTTAAGTACAGCTCCTTGCCACATTATTTATATTTCTAATCTCACTTTTCATGTGACCTTCATGATAATTTCATCTGTAGTTGTTGCAACCATGTTAATATGATGATATATGTTTGAAAATATTTTGATGAAATATGTGTTTGAGCTTCCTATGTTGGGAAGCAAGATGTGCCAAAAGTTTGTTTAAGTGGACTCTAAGTTTTAATTTGATGATTTTGCTATTAAAGTTATCCTCAAAATCTTTTCTCTACTTTCAGAATTTGACCCTCTTTATCACCACTTTGTGTTCCAAAGACAAAGGCACATCAAGTGACAGCAGGCAGTAGTCTATGATTTGCATTAGGAGGTAAGGTCTTGCAGGTGGAAAGGTACTTTTTAAATTTTTGATTGTTTATAGTTGCTTTCCAGAGCTCTTTATATCTCCAATCTTCATTCTTATGTTAGCAGGTCATGTCCAACAGTTTTCAGCAGCTGCAGCCTGCATCCCAGCCTCCACGCAGTGCAACGAATCCTGGCTTGTCTCGTGGAGGTTTTGGCATGAACTCTCTCTCCGGCCATGTTACGCCCACCTCGGGCATGTTTCCCTCCTCCTTCACCCCGCAACAACTATCCCCAAACCGGTCCCTTAATATGGGGAGCCGTATGTTTGGGCAGCGGAACTTCACAGATCGACGCACCATGCCCGGCCTGAGGTAATTACATTTTCTATCAATTAATTTTTATTTCTGTGAAATATTCTTATTAATCAAATTGTAAATACTGTGCTAAAATCCCTCAAAATTTGGATGATAGTCAAAGTAGTGGATTGTTGTGGGTACGAATTAGTGCTTTTTCAGTCAACATATTTGTCTTTTCTACAGCAATTCAAATTCAATGGCAAGCATGGGTAGTTTTGGTATTCCTCCAAACCGAACGTACGGCTCACAAGGGACAATGAACAGCTTCCATTCAGTATTTGGTGGTAGTGGTGGTGGTGGAGATACAAGCACTCCACCATTACTAGACTTGTCAGAGTTCCCATCACTGAATAGAGGGCAAGGAGATACCATGCCTCAGCCTAATCCACCTATGCCTGGCAAGCAGCCTTATGGTGAGTGAAGTGCACAAGTGTGGCATCTTTGTACTTTGCCTATTTTCCTTTTTCATTGTTTTTTGTAACGCTGCTTTAAAAAGAAAAAGTATTTTGTTGACTTTTCATTTCTGTCTGGAAACAGGTCTAACATTTTTTTCATTTTTTTTACTTTCAAATTTTTGAATACTTAAGAATTTTGAGATCATCCTCTTGTGTCTTTCGTTGCAATTTTTGCTTGTTTTCATACGATACGTGGTGGCATTTATGTAAATGTGCATCTTCTCTCACATATAATTACCTGAAGTACATAAAAGAATAGATTGCAATCATGACCCTGCCCAAACTGGTCTCACCCCAATTAGATTTTCCATTTTTTTATTGTTTCACTAAGTATCTTCCCCCTGGCTGAAGACACATGGATTTAGTCAATTCTTGTAATTTACTGAGCTGATGTTGCACACTTGTTGATTATTTTTATTTGTTCCTGACAGCATCTCTCACCCATCTGCATCAACGAAATTTAGAAAAAGTTCAAGGTTAGTTAAAGAAAGGCCCTTAAATGAAACTTTTCATTTTACAGGGGTGTTATTTTCTTCTTCTTTTTCTCTTCCTATGACAATTAAACAGCTGTGATAAAATAATTTATTTGTGGAAAAGAAAAAAAAAATACCAGGAACGGTGTAAAACCACATCCCAACATGTCCTCTGCTTGAATCTGAAGTGGTCTTTAGAAATGTTCTTTGTTCACCTCTCATGAGCCCTTTAGCAGTGAAACACCTGCCGTGGTAGCATTTTCTATTTTTGATGTAACAATTTTTGGTTTACCTCATTAAATTGAAATAGTTATTGTCAAGACTTAGGCAATGAAAAATTGTAAGTGTTGTAGTTCTGATTCTCTTTTCCTGTCATTTTTTCTTTTTGCAATTCCGTATCTTATAAAGTTGTTCTTGTCATAGAAAGTGACACCAAAGTTTAATGAGCTACAAATTATTGTTCTGGGATCTATTGAAATGAATTGAATTTCAATGGATCGGCAGCTTCTTATGTGAAATGTTGCAAGGCAACATTTAATTTTCCCTGCATCTTAAACTGCATACATTTTGATTTCTTATTTATTTGTGTCTTTTCATCCTTGTAGTTGGAATGGTAAAGCAACCTACAAATGAAGCAAGTGAATTCACCATGAGTTCAGAAGATTTCCCAGCCTTACCTGGCACTCAGAACCAAGAAGGACCCTCGCCTGGGGGAAGTGTGTCGGGTGAGAAAGGATTACCCGGTGTCATAGGAAGTGAAATAAGTGGTCTGGATTCCTCAGTAGGTAGAGGAACTGCTGTGGAAAAGGCATCAAAAAGAGGGATCCAAACATCACCAGATGGTAAAGATAACACAAATTTCTTTTTGAGTAAATTTTCAGTTGTATGGAATTTGATATCATGCTTGTATCCCATTATACTTCTCAATTCACCAGTTTTTCTTTTTTTCAGGCAAAGTTACTAATGTCCCTGCAAGTATGGTAAAAGACCAGTTTGGCATGGTGGGTCTATTAACATTTATTCGTGCAGCAGAGACAGATCCTAATTTGGTATCATTAGCATTAGGGCAGGATCTGACTGCATTAGGACTTAACCTCAATTCTCCTGATAATCTATACCCTACTTTTGGAGGCCCATGGGCAGATACTCCTTGCAGACCTCAAGATATTGACTTCCATGTACCGCCCGAGTATCTGGTCAATGCAAGCATAAGGTGAGATTTCGTAAGATACCAAGGAAGAGCTTCCAGGACTGTGAATGCGAAGGAAGCCACTGTGGGTTCCTCATATCTACAACTTAACTTTCATAATTTCTGTTAAATTAATATCACTGTTAATTGGTCAACGAACCAAAAGCTTTTGAGAGAACCGTGATTGTATCTCATCATCGACCGTGACTTTATTCTATTTTATTAAGGCCGCTTTCTAGATGATTTGGACTTATTTAATGTGATGCTTTGCTAAAATGTTTTCCTTTGCTTCCTTCAGAGAGAAATTACCTCCCATAAGACTGAACCGGTACAAAGATGACCTCCTATTCTACTTGTTCTATACAAATCCTGGAGATGTCTTACAAATTGCAGCCGCAGCAGAATTGTAAGTTGCCTTTGCTGTCTTATTATTTTAATGTTTTGCAAAAATATGTTTTGTTGATTATTTTTTTGTATTTTTTCTGGATATTTTTGTAGGTACAACCGTGAATGGCGGTATCATATGGAGGAGAAAGTATGGATTACACAAGCCCCTGGCATGCAAGTTCAAGAAAAGACCTCAACTTATGAGCGCGGCACATATTACTACTTTGATCCTCAAAACTGGAGAAGAGTTGCGAAGGAATTTCATCTGGATTACAGCAAACTTGAAGGCAGACCCCATTTGCCACCGTCACTTCTCCCGATGCCTGGGGTTCCTGGGAGCATCTAGTCGAGACATTCTAATGCCAAGCATATGCGTGCACATTTTCCTGAAATAGAGGAAGCAATGTATAAGGGGATTTCTTCTTTTAATTTTGTATAAAACAAAAAGAGACATCTTCCTGTTCACTTGGCTTGGATCATGTGCAGGCAAATACTCTAAAAGAAATGGTGCATTTTTCCCTTGTACATATTATTTTTGACTGTTGAAAGAAACAAATTTTTCTTCTTTTTCCAGACTTGTCACTTCGAATTTTATTTTTATACATAGCATTCAGTACTTTTAAAGAAATTATTGTATATGATGCAAGGTGGCTTTGGAATAAAGAGGTGTTGTCATTGTTACGTTTTTCTCTGAAGTGGAAAGTGTTATTTATCATTTTGTGGAATTTGAGTCACCTGTACTATCAATTGATGATTAATGATGCACACATCTTTGGAGTCAAGCATTAACTTGCATTCAAAATCACACACATTTGTCTTTATACATCATTTGATAGTGTCAGTGTTTCTTTTGTTCGTGGGCTCTTAATTACTAGCAATCATTTACCACACATTTTCTATCCCAAGTGGACCCGAGATTCATCCTCAGCAGCACATTGGAACCAATGAAATTGGTTTGCCAGTTGATTTTTGTTACCTCATATGATGTATCTCATTTTTTAGTTACTGTTCTGATAGTGCAATCGGTCAGATTGATTCATAGTTCTACATCCCTGCTCTCAATTTACTTGTCTGAATGCTTATACATAATATTCTTGCTTGCGCTATTGTCATAATTTCCTGGAGACATTTTGATTTTCAGAAGAGCGTGAACATGCAGTGGTCCAGCATGAACTCATCCTTTTCTTTTAAACTGAAAATCCCTGTCAGTAAATGGCATGAGCTGACAAAATTTCTTACACCATATGTAAGTTACCTGGGTCTGCCACAATGAGGCAGTCAGTTGTTGCCCCAAATGTTGCTTTTCCCTAAATCCGACACATTCGAAGTGACTCTAAAGCAGCTTTTTATTACACTTGCTATTACATGCCCTGGTCCAATTTTAGTTACAACAAACTCCTCTAAGTGAGCTGTGCAATGGAGGAAGCATATTTTTTGTTGCAAACATGTGATATATTTATGTAAAGTAACTGTTAATGCATACTTTCTGTTATTTTATATTGTGGTTGTAAATGTGTGGTTCCGTACTGAAGATAATAGTCCTGACTTTGTGCTCTAAATCCATAAGTGCATCTCTCCAAAAATGGAATGTTACAATCTGAAGTGTTTTTTTAGAGCATTTGATGTGGGGGCTGCCTTTTTGTGACAATATGTGATTTGATTATGCTTTGCCTCTATCTACTTCAAAATTTGTAGCTGTTACGTGGCTTATTGTCCAAGGACATGTTGATCATGTCCTGTATTCAAGGGTAATACATTGCTCAAAGGATTATTGGTCTTTGGGACCTATTCTTCTGTCGTTGAGTAACATGTCACTTCTTCAACCAGTTTTTGTTCTGGTATCCTGAGGTGTAACATTTTTTTTATTTTTTTTTAATTCATTGATAAAGAAAGTTGTCATGTCTAGCAATGCAATGCTTAGTTACTTGCTGCATCAAACAACTTATCATTTATATTATTTTTTTGAAACCTTAGAGACATCTCTTTTCCTTGATGCATTAAACTTACAGAAATTGGTTTGGTTGAAATGTTTCCTACAGTATTAGCTCTGAGCTATTTTTAAAATCTAATGAGATATGTATAGCCATGCTCAGTTTGTTTTGAAATTATAGATTCATTATTTTTAAAAGGCTCCAGTTTCCACTATTTTTTTTAAAATTCTTCATGTTTCCAACTATTTTTTTTTTTTAAGGAAAGAACATATATCGTCATTGAAACTGTGGATCTTGTTCTGAGTTTTTTTAACACGACCTGTAGTTCCAAATCTCTCAATTTTTTTACTTGATATTTTTGTGTTTCAATAACTGGTGTTCTGAACCCATTGTGGATTTTGGAGCAGGTTTTTATTGAAAAAAGGAAACAATGTATCAAGACCTTTTGAAGCCAAGTCACCAGCAAAATGTCCAGTTATCCCCCAGTCTCTTTACATTTTTCTATCCTCTTTGAGAAATGCATGGACGGACAGTGCAAAACCTACCATGCACTTTTATGTATTAGTTGAAAACTGTCTTCTCTGGAAAAGGTTCAATGAATGTTATTAGAAAATGGAGGAAAAGTATAGACCGTGTATTTATCATTCTATTTTGTACAGAGGATAATCTGTGAATACTGTACAGTTCTCAGTGACATAGATCAGGTACATGAATCATCATGTGTAATGTCCAGAACACTCTCACAGTTGAATAAAATGTACCTGCAAGACAACAGCCGTCTGGTCTTTAATTCTTTAATCCCATGGAGACTGTGCATTCTGATGACCAACATTTCAAGGAATTGATCATAGTGGTACACGAACATAATAGGGAACGACAACAGAAAAGAAGGAACAAGCTGTAAAACACGATGAAAAATAGAACTTCATAGATCACAGCATCTGTAGTAACAAGGTAACTTTTCAAATTACACTGATATAGAAAATTGCAAATGTCTATTGAAATATCCAACACTCCTTGCCTTTTTTCGATAAATATCCATTGTAAAATTCAATGGCTTTTAAAGGTTTTTTTCTGAAAGGAGCAATGCGACCAACAGTCAACTGTGAACTGTTATTACACTGAATTTTTAGCAGATGAGATTTTTTATCAAATAGCACTTGACCAGGGATATGAGTTTTCATTGCAATACTTTCATTGTCAGCTAACCTGTTTTGATGATATTTGGATACAGATACATCGTGCAAACTAAGTCTTAACCCCATCCATGTTGTAGTCAGAGGGATGAACTCATGTAAAGCCCTGTATCGGTTGTAAATATCATTTGCTGTCATCTTTTTAAAATCTATAACACCTAGATCAGCTGTAATTTTTGGAGCTGAAACAATAATCCACTCTCACATTTCCAAGCATGGACATTGAATTAAAAACAAAAAGGAAAATCCTTGATGTCTGTGAATAACACTCATCAATCTTGAAATCTTACCATAGCAAACTCCTTCCTGAGCTTGTGGAAGAGCTTTATCAAGGCATTCTGGTAGAGTCCGCAAACATGCAATCAACTCTTCCCCGCCTACTTCACTTAATCGAGCTCGTAACTGTAGTGCAGTCTCAGTGGGTGAGATTTTTATCTCCCTTTTGCTTATTACCTCTCCCTTATCAAATCTGAAAAATTGAAGTAATGGTTTAGTTCAGATCATGGTACTGAAAGGAGTAGAAAGTACTGGGATCAAAAGCGGATGAGACTCTTACGCATGAGGTTGGATACGCATGATTGAAACTCCAGTCACAGTGTCACCATTCATTATTGCGTAATTAACTGGTGCAGCACCACGCCACCTCGGAAGTAAGCTTCCATGGACATTTAAAATTCCCCTGGAAAGTGAAAAATCATTACAAATTCAGCCCTAAATGGAATCCTTCAAAAGTAAATGTGTTTGCTCTTACGTACAATGGAAAGGCATCGATTATGCACTTTGGTATTAAATTCCCAAATGAAGCCACAAATCCAACATCAAAATCTTGCACCACTTGTGGCTCAATGGGCCACTCATGAACAAAGAGTTTTTCTTTCAGGCCAAACAATCGCACAGGGTTGGCATGCCATTTTGACGAAACAACTTCTAATTTGGATATGGTTTTGCTTTGTTTCCTGAAATTGACTTTGATTGACAATGGTTTGTTTTTTCTCATAACACTTCTACTCGTTTCAGTGTATCATTAATAACATAAACTTAAGGCAATCTCACATTTCTTCATTCAATCGTGCTAAACTTCCTAAAGAAAACTCGTCTGTTCCGAAAAACATAACCTTCCATGGACGTCTCCCCCATATTCCTTTGGTAAAAGTAGACTTACAGCGATGAGACCGAGAATTAGCAAGATTCAGGAAAGCAATGTAGCGTATATTTACTGGTTTAATTTTTTTTAATACCATCGCATTTCCATGCATATGAATTTAATCCATTTAAATTTGAAAAACAAGGTCCACCTTATCGCGAAAGGTTGTTGTTTCGTCTGCAGCGCAAAGCATAAAGCAGACAGGCAGATCGCACACAAGGTTTTGATTCATGCCGCACCGCGCCGACCCCACAGTCGGCTTAAAGTGTTTCAGTAAAAATCGAAGTATTCTACCCTTGAAAACTCTGGACGCGAGGATTTGCACACAAAACACAACTATTTTAATTTTCTCGACCACTGCGGTGGCGCATATTTTTATTGTTTTACTATTGTTTAGCATGTGTATGAATTACCTTATGGACACTAATGCCTCGCAAGCAACTTTTCCTTCGCGCCTGTGTGTTTCCTTTTAAATTTACAGCCACGAGTTAATATTTCCATGTGATAATTAAGGAAAGTTGTTTCGGCGCAGAGATCATATTTTAGCGCCGTCAGATGCGAATGTCACGTGACAACGGACTCGCCCCTCATTGGCTCGATGGATCCTAAACACGCCTTGGTGGAATCAAGAATCTAGCTTGTGCGATACAAGTTGTTACTCACAAGAGGGCTGTGTTTTGTTTCGTTGTTTCTTTTGTTAGTTTGTGGAGCTGGTCGCCATTTTGAAATTCCGCTCACGGTTGGTATTTTGCTCTTGGTCTGTGGTCTCTAGAAGAAATGGGTGCTAGTTTTGTAATTCAGTAAGCAACGTGTTTTGTTTGTGCACTCCTTTGCCTTCAGTTCTTCATCGATTTCGCTGTCTTCGGAGAACATTTGAAGGTGAATGGCGTTATCTTAGTAATGATAGAAGCCTATGCGGATAGAAGTGCTGATTGCATAGCTCCGTAGAAATTGATTGTATTCAACCACTGCTGTGTATAATCCAGTATCTTACATTTAGTGATCATGGTTCCAATTCTGCAGTAAAGCATGGTAATCGCCGACGATTATTGTCTGAATGGTGTCAACGTTTTCTGATTTTGCCTTCTATTTTATTAATTCACTTATTTACTTTTACTTCTTCTTGTTGAAGAAAGGAAAGGAGGGTAAATTTTATATGTATTGTATCATTGACAAGATTTGACGAATCTCGTTACTTCATATTTTTCTTGTAATGTGGTCTGGCAAGGTCTAAATGCTAGCATTAAGGTTCTCCAATGTGTTTTAATTGCACAATGAATTTATCTCTTTGTATCCACGAAGTCGTCAACGCTTTACAACATTTTTTATACTGGTCTGAATATGGTGTGACAATGATCATTCCATTCTATGTTTCAGAATAATGTCTCAACCAAGAAGTTCTGAAGAGACTGAAGTCTACTGGAAAAACAGAGCAGAGGAACTTGAGCGAGAACTGGAAGATTTTAGGGAACAGTCTCAAGATTTAGAGAAAGAACTGGAAGCATCATTAGAACAAGCAGAGAAACTTGCACGGGATTACCGAGTTCGCTGCAATAAACTGCAATTAGAAAATGATACTCTTAAAGTAAGATGATAATGCTGTGGGGGTTGCCTCAAAACTCCAGCTCGTCCTAGTTGTATTCATTTCTTCTTTATTTATTTTTCAGGATAAGCTTGAGCAGATCACAAAGGAAAGCACATCTCAAATCAATGATTTACAGGAAGAGCTATCGCAGTGTCGTAACCGTGAAGAGAAAGTCATCAAATATATTAGGGAACTTGAACAGAAAAATGATGACCTGGAGAGGACACAGAGGTTAGTGCTTTCTATTGACGACTATTGGTTTCATCTTAAGTTACTAGATAATAACGAAATTTCATTCTGTCTTCAGAGCGATGTATGTGTCACTAGGAGAATTTGAAACCAAAATGAATGTAGCTATTGAACGCAATGCTCTTCTAGAATCAGAGCTAGATGAGAAGGAATCATTGCAGGCTATGGTTCAG
The DNA here is from genome assembly GCA_902196195.1 of Aptinothrips rufus. Taxonomy (NCBI): domain Eukaryota; kingdom Metazoa; phylum Arthropoda; class Insecta; order Thysanoptera; family Thripidae; genus Aptinothrips; species Aptinothrips rufus. Next base: position 9,896 of record CABIKL010000142.1, on the reverse strand, counting down.
CGATTAAAAGATGAAGCGAGAGGTAATTTATGTCCTTATTTGTCCGTAACCTATGCAAACTGTGCTATTTTAGTAACTTAATTTTCATATTTCTTAATTCAGATATGAAACAAGAGATTGTAGTTCAGAAGCGACAAGACAAAAATGATAATGAAAAATGTGTTGAAAGAAGAAGAAGTTCACCTGTTGACTCTAATAAACTGGTCACTGCTGAAATGGAAACTCAGACTCTTACATCACCATCACCAATGAAAAGTAAGCTTAGTTTGGCTTTGCGTGCATCTAAAGTGCATAGAGTATTGCATTGCTTGAGAGCTCCGACCTCACCAAATGCTTTAAGACATCAAGGATTGCATAATTAGCTCGAATATAATTTGACTCAGCTTTATTTATCTAGTGGAATGCATGCATGCCTAGTTTCTTGTAGTGCTGCATATACTTAATATGAGTAATCAACTTTCCTGCAAGATTACTCTCTGCCTCAGTATTATGCACATTGCTTATTGTTCAGTACTTAATTTAAAGCTAATTGTTTGGCAGTGCAGTGTTCATTTCTCAAAAACTGAAAATGTGCAATTGGAATTGTGCGTAGTGGTGATCATGTAGTTCTGCTAAGAATAAAATTTGGTTTGCCTCTCTCTGCCTTACATAAGATATTTCCGAGGATATTTCACCTTCAAATACTGCATTTTACTGCCAGATGAGCCAAAAGTGGCAAACAACATTCCATGTTTTCTTAAATGATCTATGGCATATATTTTCACTTTCTGAATCGTGAGTGATAATTTTCTGTCCTGTGTTTGATTAAGTATGCATGATAATCTTTTTGTCTATTGAAAATTGGCAGAATAATAAAATCTCTGTTCAGTTATTTGCTAAAATGTGCTGAGTTCTTGCAGTTAAATTGCATGAACAACTTATAGATTAAATCACTCATTGAGAGAATGATATGATTCTTAAATTTTTACCTTTCTTCTGTTTTTTCTTCTTGGGTTGGGTAAGGTGGGCATTTTGCCTGTTTTGATTTGATAAATCGCTTGAGTGCCCATCTGTTATTTAGCTGTCTTCTTGCATATTCATTGAATGCCTTTACTCAAGCATGTAGTTTTCATGCATGATCTTTGCAAAATTATTAAGCTTGTGGTTTAAATTTTTTTTAAATTCAAACTTATGCCACTACTTCATTTTCCAGTGACAATTTTGTTTTGCCTGTACAGAGCATAAAGGTGTTGCGTGATGGAGATGGCAGGACTTAAACATCAGTTTGAATTAGTTCCTTGTTTGATAATTTTACTTTGTGTTACAATACATCGTAATTTTTTTACATAATCCAAAGCTTGTTTTACTTTTTACAATTCGTCTTATTGAAGAATTCCAGATGTGTTTCTGGTGTTAATGCTATAGAACATGAAATGTTATTGTAGAGCTTTAGCGAAGGTTAGTTATTTCAGAAATTTATTTAGGAATTTAGGAATTAATTTCTTCTGCTCTGCATTCTCACAATCATATATGTTTTGTATGCCTCTGAGTTTCATTGTATTTTTGAGTTGGCCTCCGTGCAATTTAAGTTCTTTTTATTATTCTCTGAATTAAGTTTCAGATCTTGTTACTTGTAAAGCATTGAAAATAATTCAGTAGTCTCAATCAACAGCAATAAAAACAAAATTAGAGTAAACGATTGCTTGTCTTATTTTCTATTACTATCCGCAGAATCCTTGTACTTGCTTTTTCGAAACCACTTCGTAAGTTGGATTTAGTTTCCCTCGTGCGAACAGAGACAACCCTGTTAAAAGCTGTAATTGAAGTATGATTGGAGAGATACTCTGCCCATTAACTCACCTTTCAGTGTATTGTGCACACAAAGGTTTCTGAAATAGTGTGCAGATGAGGCTTCATTATTTCATAGAATTTAAAAAACCAGTTACGACATAACCATACTCTTGATGTACTCATTGAATGAGTCCCTCCCCTTTTCATAAATACTCTTTCTCCTCTGCAGCCATTGGACCAAACAACAATGCACTTCCGCCCCCGACCAGGATATCAGCTATGAATATAGTTGGTGATCTCTTACGGAAAGTTGGGGTAAGTCATTCTTGCATGCAAAGTTAACTTAAGTCTCTCTTCACGGTTTAATGTTCATATATTATAATTTCGCTTATTCAAATTATTTCTTAAAATAATTATTTTAGTAATGCACTGTATATACTAAATGCAGATTTTCTGCTTTGATTGTGACTGTGTGATAGGTGCTCTGTAATGTGCTGAGATTTCCTCACATAACTCATGTGTAATATCTTTGGTTAAAAAGTATGATATTATCCAGCAAAAGCATTTGATTAAAAAAAAAAAAAAAAAGAATGTATTGGGAAGTATATAGGACTTCATACATCCTGCTACACTCTTACTTTGACGCTCATAAATGTGTGGAATCGTAACTCTCTTAACGTATTTATGTTAGTTTTAATGTTATTTTACTTTCCACTTTTAAAATTACTTTACGCTACTTATAATTTGGCTTCAGATATAATGATGACTTGCTATAATCAGGCTTGTAAAAGTCCTGTAATGGGCCGACACTGTTCCAAATTGGTATCTGTTGTAAATCTCCCAGCTTATAAACATTCAACTGAAGGGAACAGAAAGGTGAATGGATGGATGACGAGAGTCTCTTATGCTAGCCGGAAGCAAGAGACAACACAGAAAAGAAAGAAATTATCATGATTATACCTGAATACAATTATGATTCAAGCCAATGACACTCTTAAATTATTTTTATTTGTCAAGATGATTGGCCTTTATGAGTGAAGCTACACTATGACTACTCATATGTTTTATGACTGGCAATCATTATTGCATCAGAGATGAGATAAGAAGTCTTAAAAAATTTGATCTTGTGTTTCAACTACCATCAATGATGTCTTTTTGAGAGACTGCCATACAAAATTAACAGCACATGATAGTGCAATTTTATTGTGGTGGCGCACGGCCTTCTAATGTTTTCTAGGATATCTAGTCTTTTATAATTTTGAAGAAGCCTTATTCTGACCCACTCTTCACAGCACTGAATTTCACTGGAGCCTCGCACATATTTAAGTGCTGGAATCAGAAATAGCTTATATTTTATTTATTTTGCTCAAGGTTTTATTAGTTTCTTTAATTTGGAGGTAAATTTCATGTTTAAAGTAGCCATTACTGCACAGATGTCAATGTGAAGACATGAGTATGCTTCTTGGGCTCTTCCATAGATCAATTTTAACTGGTGCAGCATGACTATAGCATCCAGCTTTGCGTTATTTTGTTTTTGTTTGGTGTTGAGTTTACACTCATTTGTTGCTCATGATATTTTTAGTTGTGACTGTCAACTGCACATTTAAATCTATGCAGTGTCAATGGATTTAAAACATTTTAAGTATGATTCTCTTCAGAATGTTTGTTGTAATCAACAAAAACTTAAAAGGAGCTGTTAATAACAAAACTCTTCAGAAAGGTCTTCTTCTGTTGATACATCTCATCCACTGTATTTTCTTTCCATTAATTGTTTCTGAAGTCATAGAAGGTCAAAATATTCATTTATTTTTGTTCGGTTTTCTTTTCTTCTGAATGAGCAGCAAATGATGGGGCTATATTGTTTGTCTGCAGCTTGAGAAGTGGTTGTGCCCCGGATGTAGCAGGGTGAAGTGTTGCTGTGCAGCAGTTGGCAACGTGGAGCCAGAACGCCCATTCCCTCATCCAGATACTCTTCCTCGCCCAACACGTCCCCGATTCTCTCCACCCACATCTCCCAAGTTCCAGCCTAGACCTTTCTTCCAACAGCTCCGAAATAGTCTTTCCCTGAGTGCTTTTTCAGGAGCTGACTCTTGTCTTCCACAAAATCCATGACCTGATCTCAGAATCCCTTCCTTGTACAGTCAAAATAAAGTATGACATGCGAGCAGACAAATTATAAAATTGAAGAGTTAAGAATATGTTAATAATGTGCCTCTCTGTGTAACTTTAATATATGTGCCAGTAAATGTGCCATAGTTGTCTGAAAACCTTTAATCTATTATTATTCCTAATATTATTACTAACACGCTAAATATACTTTATTAGTGACTGTGCAATCCATTGTTCAATCCTAGTCATAAACCAATAGAATCCTCCGATTTGTCTTCAGTTGAGTCATCTGCACATCTGCATATCCTCAGGTCCGTTTTCTTTTTATTTTGTCCTTTTGTTTTGGGGAAATGTGTTGGCTATTCCTTCAGCATTTTTACTTTTCTATACTAGCATGGTGGACAGTACAAGCTTTACTCTCCTCCTCAAGTCCAAGTTTCCTGTCTGAGGGAGCGGATGTTATATCCCTATGAATTTCACATGTGCCTGAAATAATCTTCTTTGGTGCTTCATTTGCAAAATTTATTTCATGTCCTTTGGGTTCCGTTAATGCTTTTGCATTACTGAAGCTATCTGCAACTGCCTTGCTTTCTGTTCTGTCTTTAACTTTCATAATGTGTTAATTGTATTGGTTTCCTTGCTTGTGCTGCAGAAAACATGTCTCTGAAAGATGCATTTCATTATAAAGATACAGATGGAGCAAAGTCTATGATGAGTTACAAGGGCTCATTGTCCAACATTACGATGTTATGGATGAGCATTGATCAGAAGTTATTTGTTAAATTTTCTCAAAAAATTGAGTTGCATGCAATATGCCTAATTGACCAATATAAGCCTTTCATTTGCTTTGCCTGTGCTATTGTGCTTCCTCTATATACGATTCCGCTGTTGTGTCTGTGCTGATATATGCTGATATACCATGTTGTTTGTCCTTTGGTTTTTAATTCTCCATGAGCCGCATGAGCTATTTCAATAGGTTTTGGTGTGCTTTTTTTTTTTTTTTTTTTTTTTTTTTTTTTTTTTTTTTTTTTTTTTTTTTTTTTTTTTTTTTTTTTAAATATATATGTATATATATAGACATTTAATAGCTTCATTGTTCATTCTTCTGATTTGGATAAAAGGAAATTCTTAGTATTTTGTTGTTGTTGAGAGTTTTTAGTGTGAACCGCGTAGCAGCTTATTTTGAATATGAGTTTTTTGGTAAATTTTGTTTGGGGTAGCATCCCATTTTCATTGTAGGAGTGCAATCCAGTATACATTGCAAGCTTCCCTTTTAATAACCAGCTATCTATAAATTACATTCTCTTTGTGAGTTAGCCATAGCTTACATACATATGTGATGTGAACAGGCTGGATTTTCTTCCCGGCTGCTATATTTGTGTTTTGTTTATTCTCTTGATTTTATGCTTCTGTTCGCTGAGAACAGTGGTCAGTAAAGCATAACAGTCGATTTTATATTTGAAATATGGTTTCCAGGTTCTGCACAGTATTGAATGTGAGAAATTATACTGTAGTGAACAGTAGTTATTTGCATAATAGCTGATACAAATTCAACTAATTAATTTGTGCTATTCTTGCTTTCTGTTTTGAATACAAACCATTGTAATTGACATTTTGTTTTAGTATTCAATGGTGTTGAATCCTCTCTTACCAAGTATCGAACTTTAAGCAATGTTTTCCTGATATGTATGCGTTACTCTCTGTTGTCAAATATGTCAACATCTTTGAGAAGTTACTCCATGAATATGTTCCCTTCAAAGAATATTTACCATTCATTATTTTTAATATTATGTTGCAGGCTTTGGAATCTAAATTAGCGTCCTGTCGTCATCCGTACAGAGATAATCCTTTGACTACTGACAACGCAAATGAAGTGTTCCATGACTATCCCCGGCATAACTCCTTTTCGTAAGTGCTTTTGTGCTTGAAAATCATTCCTATCTTTCTATTAAAAACGTTTTTATTTAGCATTACATATTACAATAATATTCGGTTTTTTACAGGGGCCGGAGACTGAATCGTGGAACTTCAACTCCAACTATACAGAACTATATTAGATCATAGACATACCTACTTACTTGCATAATATGAAGTTGTGCAAATTGTTTCATCAAACCATTATAATTTTCTTGCCTTGTCCATATCAAGCAGTTCAAAAGATATTAGCTCATTTCACAACATTGTGAATCACCTAATTAGTGAGATTAAGCCTTTATTGCTTTGGCCGGCTGTTCCACACTTACAAGCATCACAACCAGATGATTCTGTCACTGTACACCTGTATTTAAATGTACATATTAGTTTTGTGAAGGAAAATTGTTTTTATTTTTTATTGTTGTATTGTCCTTAAGATCAATCACTGTTTATTTATTTCTTATTTTTGTGTAAAATCATTGGTCAATGTTTATTTGTGTTTTCTTATACCAAAAGTTTTGTAAGTAAGATGAAGGCTAGTGTGTGGTTGGTAGTGTTAAGGTAGCTATGATTGAAAGTTAAGGCACATGTAACGTACTTCGACATTCTGGATGTTGCAATTTGCTCACGTAGTTGCCGAGCTCTATAGCATAGTTCAGCAGCTGAAAATATCTTTTCCTATTTCATTTATAGATCCAAATGATATGCTAGGAATTTGAATATTATGGCTATTACATTCAAATTATTGTTCCTCTCTAACTCACCCAAGTCAAGCTTTACTGAATTACAGTTTAAAACTTATTTGTAGTGCAGGATGTTTAAACATGAAAAGATATTTATAGTATTTTGTCTTCCCACCCTTTCTACTCCATTCCCTCATTATGTTCCAGCCGTTCAACTTTCCGTGACTTGACTTGGTGTTTGTCAGATTCTAACTGCGTGATACAATAGCAGTAAGTTAAATTCAATTGAACTCTTCACTTTTATTTTGTTCATATTTATTTGACAAATGCAAGGTTAACAACGACATTTATTTAATGATTGACCGACATTGCTACACATATAGCTGTCAGTTAGTTAAAAGTCATTCCTGTGTATTTAGTTCAGAGGATCATGTACGTCGTCCATGCCCTCTTCTTGTTGATACCACCCTGCTCTCTTGGTGACGAATTCTAAAACATTTAGTTAAAAGGGGAAAAAAAAGGTGTGAAATAAATTTTTTTGTGCATTTAGACTATCTTGATATGATTGTGCTGCACTGAAGTTGTTTTTTGTTTTGTTTTGGTTACTTAACTCAAGAATTTATTTCTGTCTCATTTCAGAAATACACTGATGTAATCTTGTTGTATCTTTTCTATTGAACTTTTTTGGCCGTGAATGTTTGATTTCTCATTTCAGAGTGTTCATGTATGACATTGTACTAAGATTTCTCAATCTATCAAGAAAAGGGAAATATACTTTATTTTAGCAGTACTTCAATTCATACTTCTCATTTGGTACATTTGTAAACAGAAGTTTTCAAATTTAAGATTTGAAGAGTCACCTTTTACCATGTAAAAGTGAGACGTCTGCATTATTGATGAAAATTTTTTGAAATCTGTATGAACAAACAACATGTTTTAATTTAATTTTAAATCTGGATATGTATGTTCAGTCATTGATTTCATCTGAATTCCCTCTGAAATTTCTAGTGAAGAAATAAGTCAAAATGAAACCTTTACAGAGAGCTTTGTATATCATGTAAGAGGACAAGGGGCTTTTCAAAATTAATACTTCAAACATACTTGTATGCTGTGCTCTATTGCCAGTTTTCACCTAGTGCCAGAGGGCAATGTTGTCAGCACTCCTCTTTTATTTTTCTATGAACAAGTGTTCTCTAAAATGTCTATTTTGAGATTTGCTGTCATGAGAAAATCAGTTCTTTGTCTCAGTATCCGAAAGTAAGTTTATGCTTGTTGAAAGTTAAATAAAATTATCATACAATCCATTGAATGTAAGTCACAAACTTCAATGCAACCATAATGATATTTGAGGTATGAGAAGCAAAAGACTTCTTTTCTTTTTCCTTTTGAGACAATCGTTTGCCCGTTCTCACGTGATTGTTCATGGGTTTCAATTCACACTGCAAAGAGTTATTGAACTTGATGACTGGAACTTGTATTTCAATTTATAACCATACAACAAACCAAATAAAGTATATTTGTATAACAATGCCGTCAGCATTTTTCCCGGAACGCCCCGATGTTCCTGAGGCCGATGTTCCTAAAAAGAGACGTACTCCAATGGAAGCCATTGTGTGATAATAATACGCCCTGACGTACGTCGTTGAAGTGGAGGAAGCCATGGCGCATTGGTTAGAGCCACCCGCTTACAGTCTGCGTGTGTGGGTTCGATGCTGGGCGTCTATCTACTTTTTCTCCTGGTCAGACTTGCAAAAATGTCCGCTAGAGCGCGCAGAGGCGCGACACGTGGAGCATCGCCAGACTGGGCACCGACATCACGTGCACCCGAGCACGACCGTGATTATTCAGCGGGTTAAGTCGTCAGCGAGAGACTCTCGCCGAGAGCTAAGCAGCAACGCCATCTCGCGGTGGCGAATTTCGGCAACTCATATACTTGGGTACAAACCGGGCCGTGACCACCGACACCAGCGCGATCTTACGGACACAACGCTATCTTACGGAAGTCCTCGACAGATGGCGTCGAGGCTCACCTTTTCCCATTCTGTGATTCAAGAGTTTTGGGGAGAGAAGCGCGATGGCTGGCCCGGCTAGTCGGCCATATTGACGACTAGCGCTTCTCTCCCCAAAACTCTTGAATCACAGAATGCAAAATCGCGCCTCGCGAAAACAAAAACGTGCTATATCTCCGAAACGGTTAGGAATTCGAGAAAACGGTTGAAACTTTCGTCCTTTAGGACCCCAAATTCCAATTTTCCAGATTATGAGCAACTTTAATTGCCAGAAAAATCGAAAATTTGCAAATAGAGGAGATTCGAGCTCGGAACCTATGGATCCGAAAAACAACGCCGCTAGCCACTCAGCTAACCAGACCCATGTAAAGGACGAGATTGGAACTTCATACAAAGATAAGTGCTGAGTAGGCTACTACTAACCAGTTCTGAAAATCATTCAAGATAGCTCAAAAATCGAATTTTTTGACGAACTTATACCCGGGGGTCAGGAAGACCGAGGAGGTTGCCCTGCGAGCCAGTGCAGCAATATGTTTCCCGCGCTTTTACATGGCGCGCGAAAGATGAGATGCGGCTTAGGGTATCGAACACGGAACTCCCGCTCAGGGTTCTGTGTCCATGACAACTGCTCTACCGGAGCTTCATGTATCACATGCAGACAGACATCAGCCTGCTCTTTGGTGACGTTCATCTCTACATCAAATACTGATACCAGGAGAACAGGAGGTGGCCCTTCGGAATAGTGCAGCAATATGATTCTTGATCTGTTTTCGTGGCGCGTGAAAGACAAAAAGCGGCATAAAGCATCGAACGAGTATCCCCCGCTCACGGTTCGGTGGTCATGACCATTAAGCCACCGGAGCTGCATACGTTAACATATGCAGATATCAGTCTGCTCTTTGGTGACGTTCATCTCTACAGCAAAGGCTATGGTACCAAGGGGAGAACAGGAGGTTGCCCCGCGAACGTGTGCAGCAATGCAATTCCTGCGCTTTTTCATGGCGTGCAAAAGGGATCGAACGCAGATCTCCCGCTCTGCATCCCTGCTCGTAGGGTCTCAGGGAAAGAGACGGAATTCCGGGTAAGTTCCAATACTAGGTTAGGTGTACGCCAGACAGTGTCTACGCGTAACAGGCTGAGCTCGCTAAATATTTTAGCTTGCTCAACCCGTTCCGCTCCGCCCCTGTCTAGGCTCCCACCTAACCTAGGCCTGCGGCGCTTTCGGCTCGGCCCTTCGGGCCTCGACGCGGAGTTTTCCGATTTGCATTACAGTTCTTTCATACCGAATATCAATGGATTTAAACGTTAATTCCAGTGAGCTGGAAGAAGACCACGTTACCTTAAGGAGCAGAAGGTGCTGCTTGTGGGCTACGTGTTTTCGGTCTTGGTAACTCAATTGGTATCGATTGAA